>VZTR01024278.1:283616-297333 GCA_013400775.1 Chaetops frenatus
CCCCTTTCCCCTCCTCCCCTCGCTCCTTAAACGGGATTCCGGCTGGGCGAGCCGCCGGACGGCATCACCGGGCATCCCGCGGCGCGGAGCCCCGGAGGCTCTGGCAGGTCCCCGCTGTCCCTCCCCGCACACACACGCTCAGCCCGGCCCGGGAAGCAGGAAAAAAATAATTCACAAGGTTTCCCCCTTTCCCTGACCTCCTCGCCCGTGACTCTCGAGTGGAAAAAAATCGCCCGCGGGGGCGAAGGGGAGAGATTGTTAAAGACCCGGTGAAGGGGCAGAGCCGCTCCGTGGGGAGGGCACCCCCGGGCAGCCCCCGCCACCCCGGGGAGGGGGGGGATGAGGTAGAGGCCGGCGGCGGAGCGCCCGCCGGGCGCCGTGGCCGCGGAGGGCATGAGGCGGCGAGCGGCGGGGATGGGCTCCGGCGCACGGTGTTAGAGCCCGGCAGCAGCCAAGGTAAGTGTCCCCCTCCGCCGCCACCCCGGGCCGGGACGCCCCGCCGGGGCCGCGTAGCGCACAGCTGGGAGCCGCCAGCGCAGCCCCGAGGCGCGGGGCAGCACCAGGTGGCATCGCCCCGGGTGTCCCCCCGCGCGTCCCTCCCTCCCGCGACCCCGGTTCCCGGCGGCGAATATCCCGTTACCGCCGAGCCGCCCCCCGCTCCCGCTGCCCGCCGCGAACGGCGCAGCGAACGGCGGAGCGGCCGTGTTTGCTTTGCTGGATGCTGTGCGCGGGTTGTTGTGTGTCCTGGGGGCACGGGGTGTTTAAACCGGGGAGTTTACAAGGGTGAGGAATCCAGACAGTGTTTAGAGAGTGAGAGTTTTAGGAGGAGAACAGGGTGTAATTAATGTAAACCTGATCTTCCCCGGGTGTGCGTATCACAGCGAAGGCATCTTCAAGAATCTGGGTAATTAAGTGCGGTTGCGCTTTGGGACGCACCTCTGGAGCCCACGGAAACAAGTGGGGCTGTTGGTGGGGGGAGCGTGGGGGAGAAGAAGAGGAAAGGAGGAATCAGGGCTGTGCAGAGAAGTCTCGGAGTGGAGGAAGGCGCGTACCCTGAGCGGAGCCTGGCTGAGGGGCACTGGAGCAGCAACACGAAGTTTTCTGGGCTGCTGATGGTAACATTCCTCCTCCCCCTTCCAACGAGTTCTCCGCAAATTGTTAACCTGAAATCTTGTTTTATGGCCACTTGCTAGCGTTTTGTTTGCCTTCCAGACTGGTTCTGTACAGGATACCAAAGAATTATGCATTAACTGTAAACTTAGAGGAGCTTACTGGCCTCAGTGTGTTCTTGATTTATATCAGGCTAAAGCAGAGAGGAGGGCAAAGTTTTACTCACTGAGCACCAAGGAATGAATTACAAGTACGTTGCTCTCTCATTTGCTGTTTCATCTTGTCAGTCTTGTCAGCAGTAGGATTTAAAATTCTGCAAAGTTGAGTTGTTCAGGGGTTTTCCCCCCAGTAATTATTTTGCTCTTCTTTTTCCTGCTTCCAGGTCTGAGAGGACAGTAGCCTGTGCGACACGGTGGGATCTGGTTTTCAAAATGGAATTGCAGCTGGCGCTCCTTCTCGCAGGGATAATCGCATTTTCGGACTCGGCGAGAGGTAAGGGGACGGCGCTTGGTGCGATCACCCTGTGGCTCTGTCCCTTCCCTGTGCTCCGTGGGCTCGTACTCCGCAAACACCCGCGGTGCCCCTGGATGGACCCCCCAGGGGAGTTGCTGTCGGCAGGGACTCGTCCCCTGCCCGTTTTTCATCTGCACAGAGGTGCGGGCTCGTGCCCAGGTGTGCCGCCTCCTTCCCTGCCTGGTTCGGGGCCCTGGTTTGGGATGGAGCGCGGTCACTGCGGCTTTGCTGAGGTCTGGTAGGCACAGGTGACCTTCCAGGGGCTTTTCTTGTGCCTGTTTAAAAATACACAGACAATTTTAAAAGCAACTGCGTTCCTCTGTGGATCAGAAATACCTCTCCCCTCCTGTAATCCCTCCAGCCTCTGCTCCGTGTATTCCCACTTACAAACTAAACAAACACATCCATTAACCTCCCCGGTGACAGACAAATGACAGTTTTGAACAGCGAGAGCGTATTTTAGTGCTGAGGCTCCAGCAGTTGATCAGATTTCAATAAACAGGTTACCCTTCCAGAGGCAAATTGAAATACATTGACCTGGGAGTGATGGGGGTAGGAAAGAAGTTTCTTTATGGCAAGGTGGTTTTAGCAAAGCTCTGGGATCAGAGTGCAAGGAGCAGTGGCTCTTCCTCCACTTTTGCCTGTGTTGTACCTTGGTGGGTGCTGTCCTTGGAAAGCTGGAGTGGGAATCCAGGCTTTCGGTTCCCTTGCCTCTGGTCACATTGCACTGGCCACTGGGCTGAATTGTTCCAGGAGAACGGGGGTACAGCTTTAGGATGCAGGTTGCTCCAGTTGCAATTCCCAACAGTCTCGGAGTTTCTTGAATTGTTCTAAGACCTTTAGATCATCCAGTGTGATGGACTTGTGAATGAAAAGGTTTAAGTTTGCTCTTTACTTGGGCTGTAACTTGCCAAAAATAAATCTTGGGGGGTGAGGGTGGGAAAGTAGAAGGGGAGCATTACTCTGAAAACCTAAGTTTGGTTTAGTGCACTGTTTTTTTTTTTTTTTCCTTCTTGGCATTGGCTCTCAAGCAAATATTTTATGGAGGCAAAAGCACTATAAAATGATTTGGCTGGAAGCTGAATGAAAAAGAAAACAGTATATAGGCTGTAATTCCTGCAAGTCTGAATTCCAGGCAAGGCTTACAATGGAGACTCAGTTTAAGTTGTGGGCGATGGGCAGCAGTGTATGAATTAAGATGACTTCATGGATGTATATTATTGCAGTGGACCTGAGAAGTTGGTGGAGTTCCGGAAAAGATCTGAAGTGGGCAGGAGAAGACAAAAAGATTCTTGTCTCTGATGTGAGCTGAGTATCGGCTGCTTTACTGGCTGACCCTGTTTAAATTTGGTTTGCAATTGTCTTGCTGGTACACTTACTGCCCTGGACAGTGAAGGGCTGTGGGCTGTCCTCGTGTGAAGAAGTGACGGAAAATTAACAGTGGTAATTTCAGGACATCGTTATTTTTCCTGTGTCTTTTTAATATAAACTTGGTAGGAGTAATATTGGTAATTGGGTTCTTTGAACACTTTTCAGAGCTGGAAAAACTCATCCTGTAAGTGTATGGAGAGATGGTTCTGGTTATTAAAACTATCTAGAAATAGAGGTTAAAAGCCAGGGCCAAAATGATGAAAAATGTCATTCATTCATGTGCTGATTTAAGAGGGATGAAGTGAAGAAGAAAAAGGAGTCATTGCTGTGAAAACATAGACAAAATTCTGACACTAAAATCCTGCTTTATACCTCCTTAAGGTTGAGAGCATTTTTTGATAGTGAAGGAGGTAGATGGAAGACCAAACTTGTGAGCAGAGATGAGACACTTTCCAGAACTTTGAAACTTTATTTTGTGCTGACAAATATCTCCAATTGTTAGGTGTTTACATTGGGATAATTTCAGATTCTTGGAAAAATGTGCCAGGCTTTTAATGTGCCTGCAGAGTTTTTCATACGAGGGCTTTGGCCGCTGGAGATGTGTAAACGTTACCTGCTACAGTCACTCAGGTTTTATAGGCAGTCCTTCAGCCAAATCTCAGCCTGAGCTTGTGAGACTCTTCTCTGGAGGAAGAAGGGCTCCTTGTTTTGGTCAAACAGCATTTAATATCTGTATCCTGATTGCAGATTAGACATGTGTGGCCCAAAGTGTGCCAGCACCTCCTGATCCAAGGCACCAGAAGTTAAATAAATGCTTGCTGGCTGGTGACCAAGTGAGGAAGGTAGCCGAGGAGGCTCTCTGGGAGAGTGATGGTCCTTCTTTTCTATTCATTTTAGGCAAAAGTAGGTTATGCTGTAATAAGGGTGTTAATTTGGAGCTGACTGATGCTGTGCCCATGCTTGGGGAAGGGCTGTGCCGTGGTGCATCTGCACAAGGGGGCAGAGTTAAGTTGCCCACACTCTTCAGCTTTGATATTTCCTGACACTTGAATGCTCAGCTGCAATCTTGCTTTTAATGTTACGTTGTATTATTTTTACATCTTTATTTAAGTGACACCTTTTAAGGCAAAGGGCCCTGCAGGAATGACTGATTTAGCTTAGGCAGCAGGTTTTTGTTCTTCCACCTCCCAGCAAAAAGGGGTGTTTTTCTCAGGGTCCGATCTGGGCCTACTGGCTGTGTCCCACCAATGTATCTCATCACTGATGTAGAAGACACTATAAAAAAAGGGAATATCTTAGCAAACCAAGATAAACTCGTAAGAAAGAGGTAATACCTGTGAAGTGTTCAGGCAAAGCAGAGGTCTGATTTTAGAGGTCCAGGTGGAAGAACTGTCTGTGTTTGAAGGAATGAGGGGTGAGGTTGCTCTGGCTGTTTGAACCAATGCTTTTGGGGCTGAAACTGAAAGACTTTTGACTAAGGGCTTGTGTACACCTGCAGATGCATTGGCATAACCCTTCCGAAAAACTTAGTCTGGAAGAGCTCTCAGTGGCCAGTCTTACTCTCCAGGCTAAGGATCTCCTGGAGGGAGCCTATACCAAAAAAGTCTTCCTCGGGAGCTATTTTGGTAGATATCCAAGCCCCTTCTTTCCTTTGTGGCTGAAGACCAGAATGGCTGTGTGCTCAAAACCCACTCTTGGAGAACAAAACCTGCGTGCTGTGGTTTTTTAAGAGGGACTGTGCCTTCCAGCTGACGGCCGAGGCGTGGGGTGGCAGCTTCAGCCTGGTTCCCAGCCGTGGTGGATAATGTCTGCTCTGAACCTGGAGTAACAGCACAGGTCCAGCGGCTCACCCCTCGTCTTGTTCCATTCCTGTTCTCTCCAAGCAGCCCCATACTGGGCATAAAAGTCCTCAGTGTCCTGCCCTGGCCCTCCTCTGTGGGGATTAATGCCATCTTGGGTCACTAACCTTTAGTGACTCTGTCCTGCAGCAATGCAGCTCCTGCCACGCCACACCTCTGGTTGGACACAGGTAATACAATCTGATATTTTCCTGCCTATGCTGTCTCAGTGACAGACAACGCAATATTTGTTCCAAATCTGTCAGGTTGCCATCATATTCGCATTGGTGACCGTATATGGTAACGTTGGGATGTGCCTGGCTTGGTCCCGTGGCTTAAGCAAGATTGTGTATGGTATGTTTAGAAGTTTTTGGTTAGAGCAGTAACCACCCTCCTGTTAGCAAGTAAACTGATATTCTGCTGGAAACTAATTAGTTTGGATGTTGATTTCATTTTCGGTGCATTGCGTAGGGAGGGGAAGAAAGGGACCTTAATTGCTTTCTGTTCTGGCACTTCCCTGTGTGACCTTGGCTTGCAAACCTGCTTGGTGTCTGCTTTACAGGGAATTTGCTGATTGGACCACCTCAAAATTCAATGGTTTCGTGCAGAAATAATGCTATGGGCCATTTTGGGTTCTCTTAATACTGAAGAAAAGGGAACAAGATGCTAGAAGTGCTTTTTATTTCTTGAAAGTTGAGTTCCTCGTTCTGATGAACAGAATTCCCATTCTGTAACTTCGGGGTTTATAAGAGTGAACTTTATAAGAGTCTTTCAGTAAGCACAGAAAAGATAAATAATGGTAATGTGTGAGAGATGGTTGTTGGCTTCTGTTTTACGCCTTTATTCGTGTTGAGTGTTTGTTACCAGATGTAACGATTAGGTAATTTCTCGCTTGTGAAAGAGAAGCGTGTTCAGATCTAACAGCCTGATTCAGATTTTATGGAAGTCACAGCACATCTTCTGGTGAAGTTTGGGGCACTTTTTGGATCTTGCTCTTGGGGAACTTTCAGACGAATTATCTGTCAGCATGACTTGTACCTAGAGTCAACATGACGATCTAAGAAAATCCTGGTTATTTTTTTAAACGCTGGTTCCTCCCTTTTTCTGAGGCTGTTGGCCACTTTAAATTGTGGCTGAGTTTAAGCATAAAATTCAGTGTGCGTCATACTGGAAAATTAGGGTTGATTTTATTTGTTTTTAATTAGGAATATTACAAAACTCAGCAAATTGCTCAGATACATCTAGATTTTCCCTAAAGTTTTTATAACTCTGTTTTCCAAGTCCATATGTTTCTTTGACCTTCATTAAAAGACACAAGCAGCAAATCAAAATATTTTTTTTCTGCAATGTAGTTGCACACAGCAAAGGCTGAACTCCAAAGCCTGAGTCTTAGCTGAAGAAGAAACTTTCATATGCCATGAGGTGGTGCTTGAGATAATATAGGAAAATGTTTTTTTCAGGAAAAGAATATAATTTGAAATTGAAAAAGAAGTTACTCTTGTTAGCAAGGAGATCCTTTTCCAAGATTTGGGACCATTGGTGCTAATTATTAATTAAAGCTGAATTTTATATTTGACAGGAGTTGCTTCATAGAGCTAATCTTTTCCAATATCCCCTCTGATAATTCCTTTTTGAGTGTCTGTCTCACCATGAGCGACACTGATACATCTGGATGCAGGACACTCATCATGGAATAATGTGAATGCAGTAGAGTCTGCCTGTGCATTTTTGGATTAATTACTGGAAGAGATAAAAATTTCCACTGAAAGAGAAAAATAATAATGCAGAGATCCTCTTGTGCCTAGGTAGAATTTAAAAAACCCCAACAACCTTTAGTCATAGCTTTATTTATTCAGTGAGATTAGGACCAGTGCAGCTGATTTTCCTAAGATGTGAAGCTCCTGCTTATGTCTGCAGTGACTTGTAAAACCATAGTGCCAAAAGGCTCTGTGCAAATGTATCCCAGCATTACAGGAGTTAGTGGAAATGCTCTTTTCTCACCTTTCTTTCCTTAACCTTCTCATTTTGTCTTGTTTCAAGTAATTTGTCTTTCATCTGACCTCTTCCTGTGTTTTCTGGTGGGCTGCTCAAGCTAAAATGCACTAATGTTTCTTGTTTAGAACATTTAATTTGGATTTCTATTATTTATCTTGTTCTCTCTAATCAGCCTTTATTTTGAGCTTTCTCTAATAACACCCCAATACCTATTTAGCTGTGTACACCTGTTCTAATCTTTTGCAACAAGGTGAAACATTTTTGGTCATATAAGGGACTTCTCGAGAGTGGAGCCAGTGTGGATGCAGAAGTTGCAAAGACCTCTGTCGGATGCAAGTCTGTTCAGTCTGCTGCTCTTTCATAGCAACTTTGGTACTATGGTAAAAGAAAAATATTTCCAAAATCAAGCTTGATTAATCTGATTGTGCTGTCCCGATGTCGTATGAGATAGGCAGATGCAGCCCATGCCAGTTGTAACAGGTTAGGACCTGATTCAGAGCCTGTGAGTGTTGGTGCTCTGACTCCTACTCACTCCCACGGGCTTTGGATCCATCCCTGAAGGATGACTTACCCAGATAATCTGTGATACTCACCTTATGTGTGACAGCAGAGGAGATGTGGGCTAAGTGTGCCACTCACCTTCCTGACTGCATGGCTTGGACTCACTTTTTTTAGTCTAGAAAAACACATTTTGCTGCTACTGACTGCCAGATCTGGTGTGCTGCTGGGGCTGAAAACAATTTGGAAATTCGCTGCTTAAACTTTGGGTTGCTGCAGAGAGGTGTATCCCCAAAGACATGGAGCCATTCTGTGGGCACTGTTCTGGGTGTGGAGGGGCTGAAGACTGGCCTGAGTGTGTGCTGTTTGTTGCCAAATCCATTCTCATCTCTGATTTTTATTTTTTTTCCCTCCTTCCCAGTCAAATAAACATGGGCTATGTGGAGTTCAGTTGGTTGCTCTGATTACTCAGTGTTCCCTTTGTATCACAGCAGAAACACAGGATCCTGCAGTGCTGCGAGGAACCTGATGTTATTTCATCCCAACCACTCCAATTTTCACGAAGGAATTCAGCCAACAACTCCAGGCTACTTCCATTAAGTGTTCAAACTTAATTTTGAGCTTCACTAAGGAAAGAAGAAAAATGTCAATTGGGAACAGAGACTCCTTGGCAGGTTAATGTTTCTCAGGATGGCTGTATCTCTATGCTCAACTTCCCTACAAGTGGTTTCCAGCTCGATGGGACACAAAATAGTTTCTCCTCATATGTGGTAAAATTTTTTTTCATGTTAGACTCACACAATCTTGGCTATGCTGTCAAGTGAGTAATGCAAGAGGTGCCATACCCTAGATGCCTCTTGGGTGGGTATTTTAGGAGCCATCACTATTTGTGCATATAAAAACATAGGAATAGTAGACAAATAGAGAAATGTGAACCTAATTTGGGCAATAGGCATTTCTAAAAATTCACATTCTCCTTGCTGGGTTTGCTCCACACACACCTTGAACTGATGACCTTAAGAGTTAGGTACTAATGTGCAGTGGCACAACTCTCTGTGGTAACCTTGGGCTTGTTCTGCCCCGGATACTGGGAGAGGGAAAAAGCTGGAACGTGGGGGGAAATGCATTAGCCAACCTCCAAGAGAAAATTTAGCCCAGATTATTTAATGTACCCCTGCTCTTGAGGCCTGCTGGTGCCTGGGAGAGGATCTCGAGCAGGCAGTGTGTGACTCTGAAGAGGGAGTGGGGATGCAGCTTTTCCAAGTCTGTGCTGTAGTTCTCTCTGCTCCTGTGTCCTCCCAGGTGCCCCCACGTACAGGTGTGAGACTTGATTGGCTTTTGACCAATATGTGACTCTGAGTAAAAGCTTTAAAGTGTAAAAGGGGTGCTTTCATTGTGCTAGCTACTATTTTACTATTGCTTTGTATGGATTTTAATCTCCTTTTTTCTAGACAGAAGTGAATGGGACAAGGCCAAATCAACCACAAAGGCAGGAAAAGGGAAAGCTGTTCAGACTCACCAGCCTCCCAAAGCTGCCCAAGCCAAAGTACTGGAGTTAGGCTGCTGCAGATGCTGGAGCACTGTGAACAGGTTTCTTTCCCTCCTCCTTCCTCTCTAATAGATTTGTGTGAGTTGGAGTAACAGAGGAAGTTATTTTTCTTGGTGGTTGTTCTCAGATCTGTTAACACAGGTCTGTAACAGATCTGTAACTGCTGCTTGAGCAGTGGCAAGTGCCAGATGAGCTACAGGTGTATGAACTGTGTGTCAAGGATGGAAGGGTTAATAAGTAACTGGATGAACCTCTGAGCATTGTGGAATATCTCCCCAGGGATATTTCAGACTCTCTGTGGAAGGAAGGCTGCTGGTTTTTTTGACCATTCACTATTAAACTGGTGGCTGTAATTCCTGCAGGGTGTGGATGCCCCTCAGAGAGAGGGTGCTGTGAGCCACCTTGCTCGTCTTCTGGGTGAATCTAAAGCTTCTCTGTTCTTCTGCAGACAAACACAACACTTTGGTGGCAATAACAGTGCCCTTTTATCCAGATGAGTAATATTGGGAAGTGCTGAATGTAGTTTTGGGCAGTTTGAAATGGAAAAACTGGAGAGGAGTTGACAGCTCCTCTAGCATATGGAGATCAGGCTCCATGCTCTGATAAGTCATTTCATATTTTAATGTTCAGGGTTGGATTGCAAAGATGATAGTCCCTTTAGGTTCAGTGAGTTGTGGCTGAGTAGGTGTGAGTAGGATTTAAATACATAGTCCTACCAGAGAGCAGACCAGGCTGAGTTTCAGTTCTGTGCAGGGTGGCACTGTGCCATGGGAGGGTTCATCATGATCTGCAATAGTTAATATAAAACTAGAATAACAGATCAGAGCTGATGAGTATCTTTCCTCCTCCTGCTATTCCCCACCAATCAGAAATGCAGTATTGCAAGGGATAATTTCATTAAGGGCTAATGAGAGTGAAACTTTCAACTTAATCATGGCCAGGACAGTAAACGGGTATTTACTTTTCCTTGTTTGATTGACAAGGAATCATAAACCTGTTAGGGAGATATTTGCATATGCAGGGAACTGGCTTTGAGCAGTTGATTGCTAATTGCTGGATTTGTGCTCTGAAGCTGTTTGCCACTGCTCTGAGCACACAGATCTTGTTTCTGGGATACAAAGAGGCACAAAGAAGTAGTAGAGGCTGGTGAGAGAATTTTGCTCAGGAGCTGCTGAAATCATAGGGTAGGGATGGGTCAGAGTTTTGTCTAGACCAGAGCAAGGTCCTGCTTGTATTTCTGAGGCAGAATGCTTTTCCTGATTTCCTGCTTGCTCAAACAGGAGTAGACCACAGGATCTGGAGGATTTCAAGCAGTATTTTGTGATGGTGATGTACACAGGTTTATTCTTGTCCTTGGATATTCATTGGAAACACCGGACTAGTCCTTGTAATGCAATTGGTAAAGTAGCCTCTGGATATTAAAATTAAAGTTAAATTCAGGGCTCTTCTCCCCTTGACTATTCCTGTTGGGAGGGAGATTGTAGATTCACAGGGTTGGGAATCTGTCCCTTATTTTACCATCAGTGCCAAGGAAGAAAGTTACTGCAAGGTGCTACTTGAAAGTAATCATAGCAATAGACCTGAATATTGATAATAATTATGAGTATTTATTGAGAGTTTCCAGTACATTAAGAAATAAATGCAAAAAGAGATGCAAAAAGAGATACAAAAATTCTGTTCCGTGTTAAGGCAAAAGATACTGTCAGGAGAAAAAGCTTGTCTTTCTGTAGGCCACAGAATAAGTGGAGTTCCAGGCTTATTTTTCTTTTATCCTAGAAAATCCAATAAATCCAGTAAATTCTTTCAGTGTGGTCTTCCAAAAGTTTTTCAACTTGGTCTGACTCACAGATTATTTGAGTGCCATTATAGACGAGGGGTCAAGCAAGTTAATTCCCAGAACAGTATGCTGCCCTGTTTTCAAACTGTGCTAATCAGGGTTTTGAGTCAAAGCATGGCAGTTTGCTTAGTGAAATTATTTTCCTGTTAGAAAATTGCAAATAGGCTCTGACTATTCGTGTTGGCTTTGGTCACCGGAGCACTCACATCACATGCAGTGCAAAGCCCCCAGGGATGCAGTCACTGTGGATCAGGGCACTGGTGGGGGCTTATTTCCCATTTCACAAGATTGAACTCGTGAAAACAGGCTGAAACCTTGTGAAAGAAAAGAAAGAAATTGTTGCTGTTACATTTCCACCTTCTAGCAGGGCACAGGGGGAGGGCTGTGTGGAGCCCCTATGAGCTGCGATGTGAATGTCCTTCCCCAGAGGAGACGTTTGGTGGAGTTATTTGGTTACCTCTCCCCCTCACCTTTTTGCAATGACTCTTGTTTACTTTTTCCTCCTCCTTTCCCGAAGCTTATTAGCGCTGTTCAGGCAGAGGAAATGAATTAACATAATTTACTGTTGTTTAGAGGAAGACACATTCCGTGCGTGTATGTGTGCGCACGCGAGCGTTCGCCCTCCCAGCGCTGTGCAGAGGAGCGTGTTTACAGAGTCTGGCTCCATTTAGGGAGAACAATACCCTGATTATAGAGGGCAGCCTTTTCTTTCCTCAAACCAGAAGGAGCCCTTCGCTTCAAGCAGCTACTGCCCCTTGAAGGTGCGGGCATTGTGAGCCGCTGGAAAGGGGGGAATAAATCTGTTGTGGACACAAACCGGCAGCATTGTTCCCCGCGGATGTTGGTTTAGGGCTGGGGGTGAGGAATGGTGTCGGGATAAAGCAAATGCCAAGTGTAAGATCCACCAGCATGCAGGGAGGTGTCTTGACTTCCAATTTAATTTTCAAATAACAGCTGTGAGACTTCATGGGGAATTATTTGGTGCTGCTCGAGCTTGGCAAGGGAGCCGGGGAGGCTGGGTGGGAAGAAAATGGTAATTGAGTTTCAGGGTGGTGGTGGATGGGCTGAGTTGGGTTGAAAGGTGCTGTTATGTGTCAATTGCTGGTCATTTCTAATTGCAGTCGTGCACCTGTGCCTGGTAGATAATGCTGGAGCCGTGTCATATGGGGTACTTGCTTCATGTGATGTTGAGAAAGGTCAAGCACTTGGTTTCTGTCCTGCTAAGTTGGGTCGTTAGATGCACAAATAGGACGCTCCTTCCTTTGCCTGACTCAGATCCCGGCAGTAAATCCCTTTCAGGTGTGATCTCATGGCAGCTGAAGATGACTGAACTTGATGCCATCACTGGCCTGTCCTTGTCCTCCTTTGCTCCCAGCCTGGTAACTCCCTTGTGCCAGGGGGAGAGCTCCTCTGACCTTGCTGTGGATGTTTTGGGGAGGAAACTTGGGCAGGAAGCCAACCTGGAAAAAAGTGTGATGGTTTAAATTCTTAGAGGAGCATGGGCTGAGATTGTGGAATATCACAGTGTCTCCACAGGCAGCAAGTCCTTTCTTCCATTCCCACTTATGGCAGGAAGGCTCAGTACTTTGAAGGATTGGATATCTATGGGAACATTTATAAAATGACTCTTTAGGAATTTCAAATGCATCAAGGTCCACAGGGCAAAATGTAACATAGCCTGGGGGCAGTGAATGTGAAGACTGAAAAGTCCTATTTGGCTCTTGGTTCAGCACAGTTAGGGGTAGTGCATTGCTGGACCTTCTGCACTGGGAGATTGCATCTTTCACCCTCTGCATCATGACAATTTTTTGTTTGTCTCAATGATCTCTTGAAATTTGTAGTACTTTATAGAGAAATGAGGGACATCTTCCTTCCTCTGTCTCTGCTTTTGGCTTCTGAGGCAGAAGGGTCATTTTGGGGAGATGGGAAAATGGCAAGTTAATTCTGTCAGCATTTGCTGGCCCGCCTGTGGCATTGCCTGCTGCAAGGAAAGAGCTGCTCCATGAGAAGCACAGCTGGCAGCAGAGGTGGCTGTAGCCAGTGCCACTGGTGACCAGGTGTTTCCTCTGATCCAGGCACAGTGTGTATCCACCCTGGAGCCAAGGTGAGTGTGGGATGTCACCCAGAAGTTTCTTCTCAAGCTTGTCTTCGTCTCTACAGAACTTCTGACTACTGGCACTGCTTCAGCAGGTTGCAAAAATAAGGCAGAGAAAACAACTTGGGCAAAATACTCCTTGTGGGTGAAAATATTTTTCCAGGGAGAGCAGCAGAGCCAGCAGGCTTAACAGGTAACACTGCAGGGCTGCATGAACAGCACTTCTAGGGGATTTCTGGAAGGGGCTGTTTATGTTGGCTGGTGAGATGTGGTGCAGGAGTTCTGTCCAGGGATGATTGACACATGTCTAACCTTTTGAAAGATAACCCAGCATCCTGGAGAAACTGTGGCTTTTGCCTCTTGATCCAGTTTTTTGTAAAGAGGGAAAGGTCCTGGTGCATGTGTCAGTATCCATATGAAGGATGCTCTGCCTTGGAAAACTAAACTCCAGTACAAGTGTGAAAATCAGAACCTGGTACTCAATAACTCTACCTATTTAAAGAATTTTTTTTTTTTTTTAAATATGCTTTAAAATCTGCCAAACTGTAGCGGTTTCACATTCACCTGCTCGCCTGCTCACACCAGGCGAGAGTGTAGTGTAGTGGTTTCATGAGAATAAGGATTAAGAGAAATGCAAAACAGGCCTAAACTTCAAAGATAAAAATAGTTTATTAACAAAAAAACAACAAAATCAAAATCAACCCCCAGGTGGTTTCTTCTTCCTCCCCCAGCCCCCCACCCAAGATGGTTCCTTTCTCCCACCTCATTTATCTTCCTTTACCACCATCTTTCTCATCAACAACACGGAGAAGCAAGCTTAGAAAATCTTTGGTCAATTTACCACTCTTGAAATAGGCTTTCATCAGTCCAATTGGAAGAAGAGTCTCTCTTGTCTCACCATGGAGATTTTT
>VZTR01024278.1:297456-334038 GCA_013400775.1 Chaetops frenatus
CATCTTAAAATTAGCCAATCCGTGGGCTCCTCACCTCTGCTGGAAACTGTGCCCCGGCGGAAGTAGAAAAACAAAGAACCCCCCCAGGAAGGAGAAAAAAAAAGTTGTTGTCCTTTAAACCACAACACAAACCTTCTCATACCTGGACAATGGGTCCCTTTTGGGCAATGCAAGAGGGACAAGCACAGGTTCCCATTCTGGCTCATGGACTGCAAGTAGGAAAACAGGAACAAGGCAGTAAGAACCACTCCAGGGTCCATCCCTGCATCTGTGATGGTTTTAAGCTGAGAGTGCAAGAGTGTGTGGTGATGTGGGGAAGATGTGAATCTTGGCAGCAGTCCCTGATTCAAAATATCTGGGAAACACTGAGCTGGGAGGTTGAAAATACATCTCTGGGGTTTCTTTCTCCAGAAGGAAAAAAAGCATCAGACTTTCACTGAGACAAGTGTTTGAAAGAAAAAAAAAGGGGAATATCTTAGTTATCAGATGCTAACTGAAATAACAGCAGCAAGGAATAACCCTGAATGAATTTTAATGGCATTTTGATTTGGATCTTTTTGTTTGTGTACTTACAGGCACTTTACCTCTACAAGGTTAAGGCATCTACCATAAAGTGCAAAATAACCCCAAACTGCAAACCCAGTAACTTGTCTGAGGGAGGTGAAAAATGCTCCAAAGTAATTGAACAGGTTTTCTGCTCTAATTAACCCAGTGTTAAAACTGAGTGAGGGCCTTCTGTCTGTGGCATGTGTTGGAGGGTATTTACAAGACAGATATTAAGGTAGAGCTTGAGGAGGAGTGCAACATCTGAAATATTTAATTTTGCTCTTGGAGAGCAGGTCAGCAAATGAGCAGTGGTTTTGGTTGGAATGGTGAACACAGCATAAGGCAAAACTGTTATTATAGCTGGTGCGATTTTTTATTTTTTTTTTTTAAGGTTGGGTTTAGTGCCTGGGAGTCCTCATTGTACCATAGCTCTGTCGTTGTGGTAAGGGCTGTCAAACTCAGAATGAACAACAGACAGCTACAGTGTTAAAGGCAACAGCTCTTTGTATAGAGACTTTGTTTTACTCTGACAAAGGGCCCCTCCAAAACCAGACCCATTGGTCTGCTGAGTTTTATTTACCCTGTACCCCTCAGAAAGGTGAGATCCCATATCTGCTGGCTACACCCTGTGCAAAGCAGATGTTGCCTTGATAAGGATTTCCATCTACTGCTAGAAATACAGACCCACCAGGCCAATAATTCTGTCCCCAAACCTTGTGTCAGTGCCCAGGGTGAAACAGATGCAAACATTTGTTCATACAGAGGCTGGAGACTTGCACTGAATGCCCACCATGGGTTATGTGCATGAATTGCAAATCCAGTTGTCCTGTCTCTGCTGGGTACAAGGCATCCTTGACTTTAGGGAGAGATGGCATTACACCATGCTCATTTTTTATGGAAACAGCCATCAAAAGTCCTGGAATGGAAAAAAACACACACAGATTATTCAGGCATTATTACTATTATTAACATCCTTGTCATCATCAAAGTGCCTTCACCTATGCTACCAACAAGGTCTGGCTGTTCCCAGGTGTTGCTCCACATGCTCCACCATGGGTTTCCACCTTCTACGAGAGATGGAAAGAACAACCAACCTAAAATCTGGGAGAAGGAGAGTTGAGACAGGCAAATTTTCACACAGTCACAGAAAAAGAGATCTTCCAAAAGATTTCATTTTCCTTGCAAAGGCTTCTGGTGGTTGTTGAAAGGGCATTTCAGTGGAAAAGGGCCAAGCAGCCCTAGGCAGAACCAACACCCTCAATTGAGAAAGATTTTTCAAACAGCAGTACTGTTAAGAAGTAATTAAAGTCAAATAAAACACAGAAAATAGTGTATGACACATCTATTTGAATTCATCCCAGTTTGGATCCACTGAAACCTGTGTAGCACAACACTGAAGGCACACAAGGGGAGGTCCAAACCCAAAGATTTCAATGCACTTTTGCAACTACAGAAGTCTCTGTTCTCAGACACCATCTTTCCAAGTATTTAGGCCCATACTTACTTCAAGTACCTGGAGTTTGCTCGGCTTTAAAGAAATACTTGCTGAGAACCTTCCACCCTTGCAGTTCCCTTTGCTTTGTTCCTCTGCCTCCCCTGCAGTGTTATCTTGGGCAAAACTTGAAAACAAAATAAAGAAAGGGTCACATTTTGGGAGCCCAGCTGTGTCACTTCAGGTTTTGCTAGCTGTTGAGGAAGATTTGTGAGGACTCTGTGGGGGATAAAGGGTCAGAGGCAGAAAGCCACTCACCCTCTATCAGAGGGGCTTATAATGCCAGGGCAGCTCCCCAGTGAATGTCTGTCTGTCTGTCTGTCCTTTCCTCTGGGGTTGACAAGAGGCTGATTCCTTCCCCCACCTGTTCCCTCTGTCACATAACAAATGAGACTCTGAAAAGCAGCCCTTGGCCTTGAGACAGCTCTTCTCTTGCTAACTTGTTCTACCCATCAATTAATGTCAAGCAAAGGTGTTTTTGTAACTATTTTATTAGTTTTCCAAGAGCAAAGGAAAAGTCCAACTCCTGTGTGAGGTGGCTGCCAAAATGCACAGTGCACAGTGAGGTGCATGTGAGAGAACACAGAACTTTTGCTTTTCATGAAAGAAGTGCTCCTTAGCATCCAAATTCTTCCATGGGGACTTTATCCAAAAAGAGCATCTTTTTTATGAGTGGAGATGGGAAAAAAACATCTTTATCCTCCCCATCCGGACAGTGGCACTTAAGACCAGCATCAGTCAGGATCAGAAGATCTTCATCCATTTCTGATGAGCTTGAAAACCTGGTACTAGGAGCTGGTGGCTTTGCTTGGATTCTATCCTAAGTCCATTCCATTCTCATACCTAATGTGAGCAAGCAGCATTTCAAGCCATTGTTCACCCTTGTAGCTCTTGGCCTGTGCAGTGGGTGTGAAACATGAGGAGTGAATTATGAATAAATAATTAAAAATCTTATATGGCAGTGTATTTCCTGAGAGGGAACAGCAAGACAACACTGGGGGCTTTCAGGCTGTCCCTTACCCACTCACCCTCTCCTCTCGTACCAACTTCCAGCAATTCGGCCGCGTGTTTTTTTAGGAACTAACTTCCACCCCAAGACTACTGAATTTTTCTTAAATGCTGGGTTCTGTCAGAACTGATAAGGCAGCAGCCAGCCTGCAAAGATAACACAGGGTATCAAGGCTTCTTGTGTTTTTCTTTATTTGGATTTTTTAGCAAGCGTTTGACAGCTGCTGAGAGCTGTCTGGAGACTTCGGGTTTAGTGGGTCCCCCTTGATTTTATCTTTGTCTTTGGTACCAAAATGCTTTTAGGTTGATTTGGAAGAAAAAAAAAGTCTGATGGAGCTGAGGAATTAGTGGTGTTTACTGAAGGGAATGGGGAAGGTGGGCAGCTGGGGCTGGATGCCAGAGGTGGCTCTGGGATCTGTTGTTTTGATGTCTCCACTTGGAAAATATTCCCCCCAAACAGAGTTTAAAGGGGGTAAGAAGCAATACAGAGTCACACTAAATGCCTGATCACCGGCAGGAACGTGTTGAGGTGTATGAAAACCTGTGATTAATTGTCCTTTCAACTTCCCCCTGACTCCCACTCCCCTTTTCTTGCAGAGTTGTCCCTGTTTGGGCTGCTGGCTTTTGTTAACCTTTGAGGGAGTGTTTATGCTTGGCTTATGTTAACCAGAAGGGAAAATTTTCCAGCCAGAAATTGATCTATCTGCTGATGCTAATGACTTTGTAATAGGGGGTTTGGTGAGCAAAGCAGATGTGGATAGAAAACATAGCCCATGCCCTTACACAGAGATGTCTTCTGACACCCTTAGAGTGAGAGATTAGGGTCTGTTCTTAGCCCAGGTGAACCCTTAGTGATGTAAGGTGTCCCCCCTCATGCTCATCCTGTTTGTAATAACCCCATGTGCCCCCAGTTTTGTAAATCCTAGAATCCTAGACTGGTTTGGGTTGGAAGACTCCTTAAAAATCATCTTGTTCCAACCCCCTGCCATGGGCAGGGACACCTTCCACTAGGTTGCCCCCTCAACGAGACCTTGAACACTTCCAGAGATGGGGCAGCCTGTTCCAATGCTTCGCTACCCTGACAGAAAAGAATTTCTTTCTAATATCTTGCCCTCTGTCTGATGCAACTCTGTGGATGGTTGTACCATGGGTCAGATTAGGACATAGATGTGGCTGGAAATCCTACAAAAAAAAAAAAAAAAGAAGAAGAAAAAAAAAAAAGAAAAAAAAAGAAGGGAAAGACTAAAAGTCATGGCATAGCCCTACAGCACTGGATTTTATATTCTTGGGTGTTGCTTGTGGCACCCCTCAGGTGGTTTGTACCAAGCAGGCTGTTACTCGCTGATATTTAATATTCATTGTTTTGTCAGTGGTGTTTCACCATGGCAGGAATTACAACGCCAAGCTAAGTCCCCTCTTCACAGTGCAGTGCAGTTTGTGGGTGTGCTTTAATTCAGCTTTACAGCACTGCGTGGAGGAACGTATTTTATGCCTACAGTGCAGACCCCTCACAGAGAGGGTCAGGAGTGCTATGGAAACACTGGTTTTGCTACGTTCTTCTGCCCGGCAAATCCTTCTCGCTCTTTAATGTAACCTGTCGCATATGAAATTCATTTCCAACATGCATTTGCTTACAAAATAACGCTCTTCACACCAGGAATCTATAGCAGTAGAAGAAACCACTGCCAGATGTCTATATTCATAGGAAACCGGCATGTTCTGTCTGGCGATGACAGAATATTTCAGTGTATTTATGAAGTGTTCGTGTTTTTAGAAATGCTGAAATCCAGTCAATATCAGTGGAGTCTTGCTTTTCTTATTTTAACCAGCAGAACATGTTTCTCTAGTAGATAGAGTACTAAAAAACTAGGAAAAAAGCTTTCTCTACCCCTCTGTCGTCACTGGTTTGTTTTGTTTTGTTTGGGTTTTTTTTCCAGCTTCACAGACCTCATATTAAAGGGACATCTCTGGCTTTAAACAAACATTACTAAAATTTCATGCAGCTTTGACTAAATGCCTCTACATGAGGCATTTTTACTTGAGAGATAACTGCTCGTAAAGCTGAAAGAATAATTTTCACTCTAACAGTCGGTCATGCAACATTTTTCAGTTTTCAGAGCAAGGTGTTTCTTTTTGCTTAGAGGGCCCTCTTTTGGGTTGTTACCATGCAAAGGGTCTCACATTTGAATCGGAACCCTTTGAATGTTAAATTTGGATCAAGCCAGAGGTGTTGGAGGGTGTAGAAACCCTGGCATGGCTGGTGGCTACAGTGAAGCCCATCAGAAATAGTGTCCTACAGACAGTTCAGTTGTTTTCCAGAGAGTCTGTAAACAGCTCAGTTAAGCCACTCTGTGCCTCAGGGTCAAGGGTTTTGCTTATATTCCTGACATAGACTCTGGAGAGTTTTCAGAACTAAAATTTGCAGAGATCTCCATGGACCCTGGTCGGGAGGTGCTGTTGGAAGCCAGAGCTTCATACCTGGCAGTAGATAAATGGAAGGGATTTAAATAGGTGCCTTTACATATTAGGGTAACAAATGAGGAGCTGTACAGAAATGTAAGCAAGAGGGGCTCCTTGTGGGATTTACCACTGGAACACAATTGCTAATCTGTGCAATCTACAAATCAAATTAATTGGGTTTGCTCAGGCTGTCGCTCACACGATTGCTAAGCACAGTAGCTTGAAGGCAATGAGGGTTTGGCCTCCCAATCTCTGCTGCGTATTTGTTTTTTCTGCAGCAAATGCCTTTGATATATGCAAGTTATATTTCCGTACAGTCCAAATGATAGATTCCTCCCCCATATCCTGTGACAGCCTTCCCTGGAGACAGACAGTCTGTGTTGTTTTAGCGAGATGGAGCAAGATTAACGGGAAAGGTTTTGCTAGTGTTTGCAAAGACTTTTAGCAGGAGGGAAAGGTTTGGATAGAGGATTTAGTGAGAATGAAAAAGCGTTTCTGAAAACTCCTGCTTGCCCGCAGGACTCCCCTCACTCCTCCCCTCTCATGCTGCCTTCTGCCTGCAAGGAGCATCAGGACAGTCCCCAGGAACCCACGGGCTTGGCTCCCTCTCTGTGCTCCTGCCCAGGTAGAACTAATCCTGCTGTATCTGCAGGTCTGCAGACTGTTTTCTGATCCAGATGTGCTGGTGCATTGAGCCTGTGGGTGGGCAAGGAGCCTTCACACTACTGGGGAGTGTGAGGAGCTGGGTACAAGTGGGAAAGGGGCTCCAGGGGACCACTTTTTCCTCTCCATGGGGATCACCCCACCAGGCATGGGAATGCTGTCCTGCAGCCTGAAGCCAAGCCAACATGAGAAGTGCTCAGCTCATGGATGAAATCATTTATGTGTCAGTGTCTGAACTTCCCTCAGAGCTGATGGGGATGTTGGTAAGTAGGGCATTGAGCCAGTATTGACCATCTCTCTGCAGACTGTAATGGGAGTGTGACACCTCAGTTTAGATGAGCCCGAGAGCTCAGTCCTGGCCATATTTAAGTTCCTGGGATAGCTGGTGGTGATGCTGCCATAGTCACTGCTCATACATATCTGCATGCAGTGCCAGTAATTAAAGCCTACAGGTAAATCACAGGCAAGTCCCCACTGAGCTTTTTTACCCCAATGAGTTTTTAGAGCTGGATAAGCTCTCTCTCACTTCACAGCTACTTAATATCCTCAGCCACTCTTACTTACCCAGAGCCCCCAACTCCTCCCTACCAGGTGTGCCTGAGGACACATCACAGTTAAACATCCAAGGACATTCCTATGATATGTTTTGGTCACTGTCAGCAAAGTAACTGCATCTGGAAGCTTCACACACAGGCTCCTTGCTCCTATGTGTGTAATAATAGATGTATTTAAGGGAAGAGGTGGTTTTCCTTCCTCTTGGTGATCAATTTATACCCCAGAGAGAGAAGGATTAATAGCCCTTTGGGCTTTCTCATCACCATGCAGGAATTAGCATCACAAGCAGGAGGGGCTCAGAGGTCTGACCTGCAACCTTGTGTGGTGTTTTCATTGTGAAGCACAGACAGGATGTACAGTAAATTAGGTTCAGGCAGTTCTGCTTGCTGAAAACAACATCATTTCACAGTGACCCTGAAAACAACAACTTTTTTTTTTCTTTTAGAGTTCTAGCAGAGGGATTGTAGTGGGATGCAGGAGGAGGAGTTGTGGGTGGTGGATCAGGAGCTGGAAGCAAAACTTTCCTCTCTGAGTTAGTGCTGCAAATCCTGCCCTTGCTGACAAGGCTGGTGACGCACACAGAGGACTTGGTGGCCTCCACCATGGCCCAGTACAGGGCTGATAGAACAGCTCCTGCTTCAGTGGAACTGGAAAAGATGGACACCATGGCCTGAAGTCCCACTGTCACAACAGGGAGCATGGCAGCAGTTGGAAAAACCAATAAAATAATGCAGAGCCCCAATGGTCCCTTCGACACTGGGAGGGAGAGTCCAGCCCCTGCTGTGCTGCAGAACAGGATTTATTTCTCCCATTCTTTACCTGTGTGGGATTGAGATACATCACGCCCTAAAAGCACCTTTTCCTCCTGTAAAGAGATGAGGGACCTCTCAGGTGCCTCTGCTCTGTGTGTCTGAAGTTAGAGGTGAAGGAGGCCTGATGGGATCTGGTTTTGAGCACGTTCTAGTGTAAATCACAGATGGCTTCTTCAAAGTGGAAAAGGAAAGGCTAATTTAAAGCCAATATATGTGAATTTACCCTCAGGCTTCAGTGAGAGTTAGAAGGATTAATATGTGAGCCAGACCATTTCCTTACACAGACAAAACTTTTCCTCATGTCATGAAATTCAGCTCATTGCAGAAGGCTCAGGTACCACCAAGCCCCTCTTTGCAGGGCTTGAATGGGAGGCATAAAGTCTGTAGACATTGTGTTGCCTGTCTGTCTGCACAGGGAGAAGTGTCATGGTAAATGAATCCATTACCCAGGATTGTTGATATAACACCTTCCTTCTACCTCTGAAAGAACCTTCCTTTTAGGTCTCTAAATCTGTGTTATCTTCAGCTCCCTTGGTGTAATTGAGGGATTTGGGGATTAGAGGATGGAGCCAACAGTCACTGCTGCTTTTCTGTGTTTTTGGAATGTGAGGGAAGAGGCTGGGGGTGGAATGGTTCTCGAGTGTGCAGTTTATTGGTGTGTCTTTGGTAGAGTTTTATGGCTTTGTTAAAAGACGTGGAGCTATATGATTTATTAGCACTGCCAGAGAGTGTATTAATGATTATTTCACATTCCGTGAGATCTTAGTGGGTCCTGCCCATGGGAAGGTCAGAACGAAGGGGCATTTGACATAGTACTGCTTTACTTACAATAACAACTGATAACGAGCCTAGAAAATAAGTAAGTTCCTTTGACTTCAGGGTGCGTTATCTTGCAGCAGATATCAACACAGCCTTCCAGAGAGAACTGTTGACCCCTTGCTGTGTGTTGTCAGATCCCTAAGAAAGTGCCATGGCAAAACCTGCATGCACACATGCATTTGGAAGTGCTTTTAGTTGCTTAGGAAAAGGCACTCCAACATCTGCAGTTATTCCTGGCAGATGCAGTACTCTCTGCTAACCATGTGGGATGGTGGGGTTTGGTTGGGAATGAGCAGCTGGCATGAGAATGGGCTTGTTAACATTTGCATGTTTTTTTCCAGGGTTATTCTCTAATAAAAAGTTAACCTGGCTCATTTGGTGCCTTTCAGAGCTAAAGGGCCAGTCCCTGGTCTGGGTCTGGTTAGGCTCAGATTCCTACCTGATCCATTGACTATTTCTGGTGCATATTCAGAGTTCTCTGAAAAACATGGGTGTTTTTTGATGGTAACTTCTGCATTGCACAGCTGCTGAAGCTTTAAGAAAATCAGTGATTATTACAATTCTCTTAATTAAAAAAAAATCTTTTAGCAAACAACTCCATTTTGGGTGATGGCCACCCAGCATTGTAGACCTGTTTTGTTGTGGATTTGGTTAGGCTGTCTCGGAGCAACAGCTGTCTGTGGGTCAGCCTTGCCCTTCCAGCATCTGTACTGGTGGAGATAAGACAGCAATCACCCCTCAGCTCTTCCTGCTTCCAAAGCCGATTTTACAATGTTTTTTTAGTTTTTCACAGGCTACTGCTGGCCAAGCGGAGACATTCCGTGTCTGTTATTCATGGGCAGAAATGCTTGATTAGGGCTCCTCTTCCTGGAAACATCAGTGAAGTTGATGCCCTGGATCCTCTTCCACAGATAAGATTAAGAGCATGGAAATCAGCACGCTTCTGGCAGTGGTTTTTACTGGCTCTGGGTGGTAATTGCAGAGAGGGTATTTTTGACAATGAGAAAATTTTCGGAAGTTTCGCAGTATCATTTGTCAAGCACCGTTCACTGGTGGGTTCTGGGGGCAGAGAACTCACCAACTGACATGGATTTTTCTTTTTTCCATGTTGTTTCTCTGGCTGGCAGTGGCTGTGAGGGTTGCTGCTGCAAAGGGAATGAGTCACTAGTTTGTTTGAAGCAGTGGAGAAAGGTTCTGCATGTTCCCATTGATATTAAACAAAAAGCTGTGATGTCGGTGGTTTCCTTTTCTCTTGCTTTCAGTGTATTTGGTTTTCATATCAGGGAGGTCAGGAATTCATGTTTGCTGCCTTTGAGGAGGGAGGTTTCGGGTAGTCTTTGGCTCTTACTGGCTGCCCATCCCAAGCTGCTGCCAGTGAAGCACAGTGGAGCCTGTCAGCTGGGGATATTTTCAGTTGCTGTTTTTGTGGGGAACCTGCCTGAGCTTTCAGCCTCATGGATCTATTTTACTTCACTTGTTTTTATTAAAGTCAGTGACCAGTGCAATCCTGGAAGGCAGCCAGGCTTTATTTCATGGCATTACAATTTGAAGGATGCGAGGATCAGCGTGTGCCATTAGAGTGGCTTGGTCTGTCCTGCCTGGCACAGAGCTGGGAGCTTCATCTGTAGAGTCTCTTATGGGGGTACAAACCTGGGTTTGATTAAATCCATTCTAGCATCTCTCTGTATGATTATTTCCCTGTGGGCAAGTAGAGGATAGAGGTGAAACTCTTATATCTGGTAGTCTTCACTCAATAAGCAGGAAACCTGATTGCCCAGTTTTTTCATAACAATTCCACTGACTTTACCCCAGTGAGTTTTTTCTCTTTAGAGTGTCTTGCCCAGAAAAATGTAGAAGTGATTCCCCTGGTGTAGGAGGACTGGTCCATGAGAAAGCTGCTTTTCCTGCCCTATGGTGATGTAACAGACTACATCCTCCTCTCTTTCACTCCTCACAGGTAAATTTTCTTCAGTGTAGTCACCTTGGGACATGTGTGCATATTTAAACTAAGATACAAACCCCAGCCAGGGTGTTGTGTGTGCTTCTGTTGGCTGCTGGTTCTGCTAAAAGCTGGAACAGCAGATTTCACTTTCCAACTAAAATTGGTCCCCCAGGGGCACAGCTCCACCTGACATCAGCAGCATCCCATGGTTCCCCCATTGTTTTTACTTTTGCTGTGTCTGTAATTAAAAAAGCAAAAAACCATCCCATCCTCACCCCCACAGAGACCATATGTGGAAGTGACTCTCTGTGCTTGATGCAAATGCAGAAAATGTGTCTGAAAATAGATTGCAAGTGATGTAAAAGCCGTGCTCGTCAAAGGAAAACGCCAACCCGGTTTGCCCTCATGGCTCTGGAAGGGATTTTGTCTTGTGCAGAATGTGTTTCCCCCTCGCCCCCCTCCTCTCCCCTGGAGCTGTAAGTCCCCTTTTGTTAGGCCACTGTCGTGGAGCTAAATCCTGGAAACGTAATTTATTCAAAGTGTTCCGCACACATGTAAATGGGCAAAACTTATTGACAGCTGAGTTAAAGTATCTCTTTCTTCTGCCGTAAGAAGGCACTTTTGCTGGATCTTTCAGCTGCTGCCTTTGTTCCTCAGGCGGGTGAAAAGAGCTTGTGGGGGGAGAAACAGGCACACAGGGGGAGGGAATGCCTCGGGTGTGTGTTGTGTGTCTGCACAGCCACAGATTTGTGTGGGGACAGCTTGGCAGCACCTCTCCCCACACAAGGTGTAGGATGGCACACAAATCTCAGCATATTCTTGATTTAAGAAGACACTCCCTGTGTCCCAGGTCTTTTGAAAGGTTCCAAGTGGCTTTACATCCACCTTTAACTGTGGGAAATGACAGTTCCCAAAAAGATCTTGGTATTTGTCTATTAAATTCTGAGCACACAGCAAATTCAGCTGAACTTTCTGCTGCTTAAGCACTACTCTTTCCTCCTCCATACAAGGCCTTGAATTAGCTAATTAAAATCTAGGGGAGAGAGGGAACAGCCTGCAATGGAGTGAACTCACAAGATTTCTGAGGTCATTGCTGGTACAGAGTTCCCTCACTCTGTCTCATGAAAAGATTTTTAAGTATTCATTGGAAATCTCCCATGGATTTAACTTCTTCCTTTGTTTTCCTTTGCAGTAAAAGCTTGATTGAAAGTGGCTGTGGCAGCAGTAATGCCTGGCTGAGTTTGGAGAAAACAAGCTCTAGGCCCATTTAGACGTTTCATTTGAAAGCAGCTTCCATTATCTCCTGTTTAGGGGCTGTAGTTAGTAAGGAGCAGGGTGAATGCATTTGTGAGTTCATCAGTATGACTTCTTTATCATCTTTTTTAAAATCACTGTTTTTTAGGAAGAGGTGAGATTATATTTTTTAATATAGGTAATTAATGTCTGATAAACCTGATTCCAGTTTTCTTGGGATAAACTTGGATGGAGGATCCTAACGGTATTAAGCGAGTTGATCCCAGAGTTAAAATACAGTTTATTCTATTTTATCAATTCATCTTTTAGAATATTTTCAGTATCACATGGAAGAAAAATGAAGAAAATATGGGTTTATTTCCCCCCATACTTAAGCTATTTTTGGGAGATAAAGTTTTTAAAACTTAGTTTACATGCTGGAATTTAAGGTGTCAATTAGTGTGGCCTGATCAAAGCTACATCATGTTTTATCAAATCTTTTCTGAGCCTCAGTTAACACAGGTGAGGCTTTGAGTAGAGGAGTGGTTCTGCCTGAGTCCCAGTAATGCAGCCCCTCTCACTTCTGTGGGACTGGAGAAAGGTTTTAAATTTGTCTTAGCAAAAGTGGAGTGGATCAATGTACAAAATGGAGAACTTATTTATGTAAGGACAAGGCTGGAAATGTTTTGTCTGAACCCCAGAGCAGGTAGGGGACATGGAGGCAGTACTGGCTTCTGCAGCATATCTTGAGCAGGGAATTTCATGGGAGAAATTCTGTCTTAGCAACTCACGCCTGAAGCATGCTCTTTGTGTTGGGACAAAGAACTATTTGTCAGCAGAGGCTGTTTCATATAAAAATGGTATTTCCATTGAGTTTTGTTTTGGAGGCCCTTCTCTCCCTTCATCCTTTTCTGCTGCTGGCTGTCTGCTGCCGTCTCACTCTTTGCTGCCTGCACTGGGCCAGTCAGACTCATTGCACTATGGTAAAGTGATGCAAAAAACCATTTTCTCCTGATTTAATGACCTGAATCTTCCTTCTCACCACATTGGAGTGACCTCACAACGAGGAGAGGAAGGAGTCAGTTTGATTTTTGCTTTAGTGTTGCTTTGAACTTAGATCTCCCCAAGTTCATAGGGGCATCCAAATGCTTTTGTGGTGCTGTTTGGGCTTTCTTGGTTTCATCTTTGCAATCTGAGCCTGAGTGTGGAAGAGCCCAGGCCTCTGAGTTCTTCGTGGAAGTGAGAGGTCTGACGCTGTGGTGCCTTGTGCTTTCTATTTTTGTTGGGCTAATGATAGGGAAATGCCACTTGCTCTTCAGATTGATAGGAGGAAACAGCTCCTAAAAATATCGTTTTTGTCAGGGGTTTCCCTGTCCGCTGGAGAGATGCTGGGAAGGCTCTCTGCTGGAACAAAATCCAGGCTAGAAGTGAAGTGAAGCCATGTGGGGAAATGCAGTCAGTCTGCACTGCCAGAGTCTGTCTGAGGCAGTGGAAGGAGCAGGATGAAACCCATGGGAATTTCAGGCCACCATTGTAGGTTGTCCTCTTGGGTAATCCTTGTTTTGACCAGATAAGGTGGAGTTGGGACTGTGTTAGGCCTTGTTCAGCAGCCACACGAAGTCTCCTCTCACTGGAGATTACCTTTGAATTGTGTAAGGATTTCAGTGTGCTGGGCAAAGCAGGGAGCATTAAGAAGGAACAACAAGCAGAGAGGAGCTCCAAACAGTCTGGGATGGATTTTAGTCCTATCCCATGATGGGCAAGAAGATGGCTGACTATTGTCCTATGAGTCTATCTTTTGGACTCTTTCAAGAGTGAGACTCCAGGGCTGACCAAACAAGATGCTCTGAGAATTGATTTTAAATTAGCCCAAACCAAATTACTTAGTGAAGCCTCATTCTTGAGAGTGTGTTGATGCTGTCAGGCTTGGACAGGGCCTCCCTGTAGCTGCTCTGGCTTCTGTCAGCTTTATGACTGTAGCCATGAAATTAGCCATTTAACCATGTAATGACTTTTTATTTCATTTAATCTTCCAAAAAGCGCTATTTGTGCAAAAGCACTAAGACTGCAGTGGTTTCTAATGTAGCCTTTTCTCTGGCTCGTTTCCTGCCCAGCTGTTGTCCTCTCCAGCCCCTGTCTTCTGGCTGTGGAGGTCACACCTGCACATCTGCAGTGACCACCTCACCTGCTCAGCCCCTCGGGGAGCTGGGGCCAGCCGTGGCTGTGACTGTCCGGCTCCTGGCTTCCTTCAGCCCTCATTCCCAGCGCAGCTGTCCTGGCCATCAGAGCTTTATCTCTGGACCTGGTGTCTGATGAGGCCATCATGGGCCAGGAGCACTTACTGGAAAATGATTTATACTAATTAGGCAGCCTGAAGGTTTCTTGTGGAACAGTAGGAGGGAAGACACAGAGGTCAGTTGTCTTTATTCTCTGAAAAGCCATCATCACCTGATAAAGATTCAACTGCCTTAGGTTTTGAAGAGGATGTTTCATGCTGCTTCAGCCAAAGCAGGGAGTGAAGACTTCAATCTAGTGACCTTTGTTCTCTAAAAGAGTGTGTCAAGTTCTGGCTGTACTGCTGGCCTTGACTTTTAATTGTTGGAGAGGATGTGAGATCAGCCCCAAGCCTTTGTGCTGCAGCTTACCCGGTGAGAGAGGGGAAGTGCCGTGCTTCTCTGCACACCACTGCCACAATTTAATGTGAAAAAAACATAGGCAGCCTCCCCTTCCCCCCAAATAATGAGCTACCTCTTATCAGCAAAAATTAAAGCAAGAGAAGAACAAGATGAATGTTAGGGATGGGAAACCTGATTATATCAATAGCTTTGTTTTCATGCAGATTGTTACACTGTGATGCACGAGGGGTTTGCCCTGACTTTACCTTGTCTTTAGCATAATTTTTATCCCCATATGAAGGGCCAAATCCCTGTTCCCTTCCCCAGTGATGGCAGGTGCTTGTGAGGTATCTGAATTTGGCCTGATGAGGTGTCCTAATCCCCCCTCATGCCTCAGAACCACTTCTCACCCCACTGTGATCCAGCTGATGCTGATGGGCCAGGTGCTGGAGAGGGGGAACACAGTGGGAAGGGTTTTGGAAGGGCCAGGATGATTTGGGGAAAAGGACCTTCCATCAGTATTGAGCTCTGAGACTCATTTCTCTGCCTTGCTGTCTATCCATTTTGTATTACTCTGCTGGAGGGAAGATACCTGTGGTGGTTTGCAGTCACCTTTAGAAGCAAGTCTGTAAATGAGGTGTCCTGTGGACCACATGGGACCATCCACTGTTGCTCCATGCCCTCATGAGCATGCCATCCTCTGGTTACCTGGCATCCTGCCCTTGTCCCTTGGGCTGGTGTTTGCAACGAGGTCCTTGAAAGGTGCCCTGTGCTTCCCTGTCTTTTCTAGGACAGCAGGAATGATTTACACCCTTTTTATGCCTCGTTAGCCCTTTTACTTGACAGAAAAGCACGAGGTTAGAACACGACTAAAAATTTCTGTGCTTCTCTGCAAAAAAGAGTGATGCCTAGGGGGTGCTTTCTCCTTTCCCCAGCATGTCAGCCCTCTCACTTGTGATGGTGGGCAGTCATTTCTGTCTGACCTCACCAAGGATAGTTCCCAAAAGTGTTGACTAGTTACTATCTTGGTTTCAGGGTTGCTGAGATGTGTCCTGCAGGGAACAGCACTCAGGAACTATTTTTTTTCTGGACAAATGTCTCTACAACCTTGCTTCTTACGTGGTTATGTGATTTCCAAGCTGGCTGGGAGCCTGGAAGTGAACTCATCATAGGCCTCAAGGAGCAGTAAGTGCTGTGGTGTTTCAGCCAGCCCAGCCAAACTCAGCGTGCACGTGTATGGTGTGTGTGTGTGTTTATGTGCATGTGTGAAAGCACTTTCCAGCAGATCATCTATCTGTAATGATAACCAAGCTCCACTCAGTTGTGCTATCAGCAGCAATTCTACAGTCCCATCAAAAAACGCAAGCCAAACAAGGACATACCCTCCTGAAAACTGCCTGTTTTAAACTGCACGTAGTACCTGTGGCTCTGTGGGAGTAGAACAAGTCTCTCTCAAACACAGATTTTTGTGACAAAGCTGGAAAAGCTGAGGTCTGAGCTGGTACCTTTCTATCAGTGAGATGTGTCCAGGTAATCAATCCACCTCTGAAATCAGCTCCTCTTCCTCTTCCTGGTGCTGCCCTCTTTGCAAGGGTTGTGGCAAGGAGTTTTGAAGGCAGCTAGTAAGCCTGGGATGGATTTGGAGATTCTCTAAGGAAAGCCTCTGATGTGTGGGTTGGAAACAGAGTCTGTTCTTTTATACTTGTGTTGTGCTCTCCTATAATTGACCCTGCAGATGCTGGGCTGACTCCTTTGAGAAACCAAGGAACTTGCAGAGGTGTTGAATGGTTCTAGTGGGAGCTGAAAAGAGCTGTGAGTGCTTCACAAGCCCATGAGGACTGAAAAGTCAGTCTTAAGGTACCAAAGCAGTTTTGTAATTGGCTCAAGCCCAAGAACAAGACAGGAGAGAAAAGCAAATGATGCCTTTTCCAAAGGTCTCTCAGAGCTTCAAATTGTAGGATTGATGAAGTCTTTGATTTGGGACCAAATTATTTGACAGTGTATGCCCTTGTTGCTCTACTGCTGCCTGAAGAGCGTGTCAGATGGAGTCTTTGATGAGAGTGTGCTGGGCTGTGGGCTGAGACCTGGTGTGGGAATCCTCTGACCTGTGCTCAGTGCCTGCATGATGAGATGAACAGAGTCTGTCTGTATTTGTGGTACAGGGAGCTGATGGGAACTGGCTTGAGCCTGGACAGCTGCACTGGGGAAATCTGGGTTATTTTTTGCTTTTCCAAACACAGGTAACAGGTACATGGAAACTTTTACCCAAGGCTCTGTTACCCTGCAGGAATACAGGCATTCTGTAGGTTCAGGGTCCTATGTGCCAGCTCTATATGGATGACCTTGGTGTCTCTTCTGCTGCTCTGGATGTCTCATTATGTTTGAAATGACTCAAGGCCCTAAAGCCAGGAGAGGTGTTCTCCATTCCTGCCTTTATCCATGGCTCTGACACTGATTTATCCTGGTATGGTGGCAATTCCCTCTGTTGTTATTGTGAACCTTAGAATATTCCATTCTTTTATGACCTTGTGAAAAATCAAACAAATGAGAGTAGGTTAAAATCCTTCATTTCGTATTTTTAAGTACTTTTTTTTGGTCCTGAAGCAAGACATTTCTCCAGAAAAGCTTTGTAAGCTTGCTAGGTTACAACACCACCAAAGCCTGGAAGACAAGACAGTATTGGGAAAAATAATTCGGTTAAAAGTGAACTGGTGAATTTTGGACGGATGGAAAGTGACAGCCCTGTGGCTTCAGTGCTCTGCAAACATAGCCATGACCCTGACTGCCATAGGCATGCACTGTGGTAAGGCAGGACACTGGCCACTCCTGGGCATCTCTTGCAGAGCTCCCAGAAGCAGAGGCCACTTCTGAAACACCACCTCTCCAAGCCTCTGATCTCTACCCACCTCCTCAATCTGATAGAGTTGAAAAATACAGTGAAAAGGCTGGAAAATATTACTGAAGAGACCTCCAGAATTTCCCATCTAGCAGGACTGGCCTGCCCTGACAAGCCCTTGAGCTGTCGTAGCTTTTCTCTCTCAGTTTCCTGACAGAGGGTGCGCAGCATTTCCCAAAGAGACTTCTGCCAGTGCCAGGAAAGGAGACAGTGTTGCTTTGCTCAGAGTTGTCCTTGTGCTTTTTCCTCCCTCTTGTTACTGAGATAAGGAATCCGTGAAAGACTGTGCAAAGCACCATGTTGGTTTAATCAGTGTACGAGGGAGAAACTCGATATGCCCTGTTAGTGTAGTCACAGTCCAAGCATGAAATTAAGTGGAGGTGGGGGTGGATGTGATGGAGAGAAATGTTGTCCATCTCCCAGGCATGCTGCTGAGAGTCCACAGGAAGGGGGAATTGAGGGAATGCCCTTGCAGAAAGCCTCCTGGAGCCTGGCAGACCGGGATTGTGGTGTCTTATAATTATTGCACATAATAACCCAAATTGGGTCACGCAGCAGTTTTGTGTGATGGTATTAAATGGCACTTTGGGAGACTGTGTGTGCTGATTACAGCTGCTGAGGAATGCCATCACTTTAAGAGGGGTGAAAAAGAAGTGAGAATGAAAAGATTTTCTTTGTGCCTTGAGGGGTGTGAGGACAGTGTTTTCCCCATTACCCCAGGGATCAGTGGAGAGTTACACTCACTCAACCCAGACATCAGAGCCTGTGGCTGCCTGTTGACATGGGATTTAATGCAACCTGTCTGCTTAAACTCTGCTTGGCTGTGTTCTGGTGGGTGCTTCCCAGCCTGAATTACTCTGGAGCGGTGCTGTGCACTACTGGATGTTATCTGTCCTTTGGCCTGGAGCTGGCAGTGTTTAAAACTGGTGCTTTCAGCCTCCACAGGCTGGCACTGCTAGGGAGAGAAGTGGTCCCACTGCTCCCTGCCCTGCCCTGCCCTTCTCAACCCCTCCCTTGGAGAATGTGATTCAGGACCTCCCTTGCAATCAGAGAAGGCTTTCTTGGGACACTTATTTTGCCATCAAGTCTGACTTTTTTGCATTTTTTTGCAGGGATTTTAATGTGCTTTTTAAACCTAGAAATTGCAAATGTTTTAAATTTAATTGGACTTGCTAGATGTTGCAGATAGGACAGTTGTTTCTGACATGACAGTGATATGGGGAACCTGCAAACAGGACTGTCGAGATGGTGTTCCATGCTGCCCCGATCTCTGCTGTTTAATTATCCTTCCTTTTCATCTTGTTCAGAATGAACAAATGAAGCAGAATACTTCTATTTGCAGCTTCTTTTTGTTTGAAAACAAAGATTTTAGTAGCCTCAGGTTACCCTCTGACCTCTGAGTGTTGCCTTATTCAGGAAAGAGTCTTGTTGAAATTAGTGAGTGTTGCACCTTGTAGTGGAGAAGTCTTAAAATGCTTTACAGTGGTAGTTGGCACCCTTGTCCCTGTTTTACAAATCCGAGGCACCGAGGGAAGAGCTTCCACCAGACCAAGCAGCAAGGGAAAGACCATATGACCTACCTGATAGTGACAGCACTGTAAGTCAGTGTTAGATTACCCTAGCTGTGTTAATTACCCCAGCTGTGTCAATTTGCAGATATGAAGCCAATTCCCCAAAAAGGGCCATGGCCAGGTGACATTTCAGACATGAGTGAAGACAAGGATGCTCTGGTGAAAGAGACTTCTCCCGAGTGCTGGAGAACTTGACATTCTCACTGCTGCTTCTCACTTGACATTCTCACTATTGTTTCATTGGGGAAATCACACCATGTCTCTTTTGTTTCTTATTCTTAGTTATTCCTGTTATTTCTCTGAGAGCTTCAGTCCAGCCTTGTCTGGACCCTTAGTCCTGCTGTGGGAAGGAGCTCTCTGTAAGCTGTATGGAAATCATGGGGCAGCTGCACTTGTTCTGATCACCCTCGCTGGTGATCTCTGCCATTCTCCAGCCTGGTCTCCCGAGTTCCCCAGTGCCTCCCCTGCCCAGGCCCTTTGCATGCCGTGCAGGGGTGAGCTCCAGGGCCCTGCAGAGTGCTGTCCCTGCCAGGCTCTCGGGAGTCCTGCCAGCTGCCCCGCTCCCTCGGGCTGACAAAGCCTGGGGCTGCTGCGGGAGGAAGCGTGCGCGGATCCCAAGGGGAAAAGGAGAGCAAGCACTTTGTATCGCTTGACAGGAAGGTCTCTGCTTGACAAAAGAGCACTGCTGACAGGCTCCAAAAAGCAGCCCGGGGCTTATATTTCCTGAGCCAGCAAGACATCCCCAGCCTTAGTGCAGAGGGGTTAAATAGATGGGAGGGAGGGCGGGGTCTGTGGGTGTTTGCAGACCCTGGCAGGTGTGTTACTGACCTGTGCACGGCGCTTGCTTCCCAAAAGGTGAACTTGCCACCCATCCCTTCCAGCCTCTGGTTTCTGTGCAGCCGCTGGGGCATCGGGGATGCCGGCAGTTTGGGAAGCGCTTGCCAGATTTTTCACTTCCCCCTCTGCTCCCCCCTCCCAGGCTCACACAGCAGTGAAGTAATCTGTGACATTCAGACAGCGGGAAGGGGAAGCTGCTGCAAAATAAAATAACAGCATCAGGAAGCGGCACCGTGCTTTTTCCCACTCCCAGCTGGGAAATGACAACACTTCATTCAGCTGCTCAAAGCCCGGCGCCAGTGCAGCTCTCGCCGAGCAGGGCTGGCTAATAGCTTCCCCGGCTGTGCCCAGCCCAGCACTGCCTGCCCAGTGGGCTCAGGGGCACTGGGAAGATGAGACAGGCGAGGCGCCAGCAAAGAGTCGCTTTAACAGCAGGAGCGGCACAGCAGCACCTGGCAGCACAGTTCCTTGCGTTTATAGCTTCTGTGAAGACCCCGGAGGGTGTTTCGCTTACATTTTAATTCCTGCTAGTTACATTTTGCAGGATACCTGTCCCTTCCCCCCTTCCTTTTCTGGTGTCTGTTACTTTTACAGATGTATTGCAACCCAAAGTTTCACAGCCCAAATCCAGTGTGTTATGTGCAAAGCAAGACCACTGTAGGCGAACTGATCACTTGGACAGGTGGTATGTGGGTTTGGAGAGAAGTTTCTCTTTCTTCTCCTCCTTCTTGTTACAAATGAACCCTTGGGTGGAAGGCACTGCCTCCATACACAGGTGTCTGAGTGCAGGAGGTTGGTCCCTGTGCACTTTCCCTTTATAAAACATTAGGTGGGGGGGAAAAAAATCAACCTGGTGCATCAGATCTGATGATGCCATCAGCCAAGCACCTTAACGTGGACAGTGAGATCCACAGACTTTAAATCCTCAAAAGCAGATTATATTCTTTGTTTATGTATGACTGGAATGTAAAAATAAGTAGGGCAAAGCCTCCCTTTTAGGGCTGGAGCCCTAAACCAGAGATCCGCTGTGGATTTAATGCCTGTTCTCCTCATCTGAATCTGAAGTGACACAAAAGAGCTCTTTTGGCTCTTTTCTGGCACCTGGTGATGGGCTTGGTTCTTTTTCATATTTTCTGTCCACAGTTTCATCTCTGCTGGGCCTGATGGTGGCTTTTTAGCCTAGGATGACTTGTCTTGTAGGGATCATATACCGGATTTTTCATTGTCTTCAGCCACACAGCTCATAGGGTTAGAATACAAACCCTGTTCTTTTTCATTCATGTATCTTCTACAGCAGCTGCTTTTTTATAGCACGCACCAACAACTTCAGGAGGGAACAAAGTTGGTGCAACCCCACAGGTTGTCCCTTCAGCTCCCAGCCCCTCTGTTTGGGTGCTGTGACTTGATGGCATTACCTGGGTCACGATGTCATCTCATTGCTGTGCTGCTGTCACCAGGCATGTGGGAAGGAGCAGACATTCCGTGGTGTGTAGGGTACAGCACAGCTGTGTGAAATACCAAGCTGGGCCTAAAAATTGCTGTGAGGCTGCACCCACTGCAGTTGAGTCTCTTCCCATCCAGCAGCTTTGGGGGTTGTCACTTCAGCTCTTCAGATGGTTACAGCCTGAGCTGTTCACCAGCTGCACGTTGCTGCCTTGTGCTCACACAAGGATGACATAAATGTCTGTCCATGTTCCTGTGGGTTTTTTTTGAGTTATTTCTGAGTGTTAAAGTTGTTCTGTGTTTTGTGCATGATTTTTATCACCCAGGGTCCATCACAGTGTCAACCTCCCTTGCCCCTCCTGGGCAAGGCTGCCACCCAGGAGATGAGGTTGCTGAAAGCCCTGTCCAGCCTGGCTTTGAATGCTTCCAGGGATGGAGCATCCACAGTTTGCCTGGGCAACCTGTGCCAGGGCCTCACCACCCTGACAATAAAGAGTTTCTTCCTAACATTTAATCTAAGTCTCTCCTTTTTTTTTAAATCTAAAGCTATTCCCCCTTATCCTAGCTGCCTGTCCAAGATTCCATTTTTAAAGTGTTTTTTATAAATCCCCTTTAGGTACTGGAAGGCTGCTAGAAGGTCTTCATGGAACCTTCTCTTGCAGGCTGAACATCCCTAGCTCTCTCAGCCTGTCTCCGTAGTGAGGTGATCAAGTACTCTGATCATCTTTGGGGCCTCCTCTGGACTTACTCCAACAGGTCCATTGTTTTCTAAAGCAAAATAAGATTTTCCTTGTAAGACACTTTCCAGACTTCAGGTGTTGCTGCTGCTCACTTCGGTCTGTATTTCAAAATCTCCGAAATCCTACATGAAACAAAACGCCCACCTCGTGCCAGACTCTGGATGGAGGAGGCTTTCAGTGCCCTGAGCAGGGGGCTGGGCAGCTGTGGGCTCTGGAGGGAGCAGCCTGGCAGGAGGGACGCGGCTCAGGGAGCCAAGTGGTTTCAGTTCTGCTGTTCACCTCGGCACAGGCTCCACGCTCAGCCTGGGTCAACGAGCCGTGTCTGCAGATAAAGAGCTATTCTGGTAAAGCGTGCTGAGAGGGGATGTGTAAATGCAATAAACCCTTAAATTTATGCAATATATCCAACTGAGCCTCCACTCCCCTGCAGCTGGAGCGTCTGATGTGTTTTAAGGAATGATCCTCCTTAAATTGAACAGTAAGGCAAAGGCACCGGTAAGGGAGTGGGCTGGTGTGACAGGGAGGAGGCAGGAGCTCTGCAGTGAGGGCAGCCGGCCCTGNAAATAGCAAGTCAAGAGGGAAGCCGTGTTTGTCTGGGGCCGAGGAGGGAGCCAAGCTGAGATAGTGCTGCTTGCCGGAGTGTCTGGGCAGCATGGACAGAAAAGGCCCCCTCTTCCCAGCATCCAGCCCCCAAATGGGTTTTTGGCTTCAAAAGGTGACTTTTTTTCAGATAAATGTCTCCTGGTGTGGAGGTTGGGGGCGGAAAAACTGGCAGTTGAGGCGGAGAAGGGCTTGTCCTTTGTTCTGTCTGCTGAGTGAGTGATGAAGACCTGCAATGGGTCCTGGGTTGCAGGTGGGGTGGGCAGGGTGTGACATGGCTCAGGGTGGGGAGGGCTGGCGTGCCCTGTGTGTGCGGGCAGAGCCAGTGCTGCTGGGTGAGGCTGGGGGGCTGTGCCAGGGCGTGACAGGAGGGAGAGAGGGGAAGGTCCTGGTGACTGGGAGCCAGCTCTGGAGCTGTGGAGCAGTGAGGACACCAAGCATTTCAGGAGGAAAAAAAGGGATGAAAGTGTGGTCAAACAGAAGCAAGATTTCTGAATCACTGCAGCTGGAGCCTTTCTTTATGGTGTTTCTGGCCAAGTTCCGCTCTTGTCCTGTCATGTGTCCCTCACTTTCATTTAAAGGGTGTTTATGGGATTTGTGCCAGTATAAGTTGCACTAGTGAATTAAGCCTCAGAAGCAAAGCAGCTCCAAGGGGGCCAAAAGAGTGGGATCAGTTCCTGCTCCTGAAAAAAAAAAGTGGAGTAACTCTCTAAAAAGTGATCTCTTTCCAAGGTGAGAGGAGACTGTGGTGAACCCAGCATCCTAGACTTCTGCAGTCCTCAAAATTGCTTTTACTTAACCTACTTAGTGGCCATTTTCACAGTGTGACAGTTCTGTTCCTTCTCCCAGGGTTTAACCGTGACCTTCAAGCAAGGCTAAGGTGGGAGCTGGAGCCTGGTGTCTGTCTCAGTCTGAAGGGGTGCCGTGGTGGAATCCCCGTCCCTGGACATGGCACTCAGTGCCGTGGTGATATTGGGTCTCAGGCTGGACTGGATGATCTCAGAGGTCTTTTCCAGCCCCACTGATCTGTGGCTCTGTGGAGGGCGTGCTGTGTGGATGGGGTCCCTGCACGCCCTGCTGCTGGCTGCATCCTCCCAGGTGTGAGCTGTGTCCTTGGAGTTTATATCCACTCCGTGGGCCTGTTTGGACCAAGCAGATCAGAGGAAAACCTTCAGCCAGGAGTGCTCTCCTCATTTATTAGAGGCTTGACAAGTTAAATAGAGATCAAGATTAAATGTAAATGGGACTTCTGTTGGAGAGCTCAGCCTTAGAGACACTAAAGACAAGGAAGTTAAGTCAACAGGAAAGTCACCTGACTAATAGGAGGAAAATCTAAGAATGAGGGGGGTGCTGTTGGTGTCCCACTTCCCTTGTGGAGCAGTGGAGCTGGCTGGGACACCAGAAAGGTGCCTGGCACATGTGACATTGTCCTGTTCAGGGGGAGCTGCAGCCACAGATAAGCATCATCATTTTGAACTCTCTCATAAGTTTGTCTTTCTGAAAAACAAAACAGTAAAAGCTGTCTACTTTTGCAACTTATGTGCAATGCAATTAGTGGATCCTTTCCATGTGCTGACAGATTTCATCTGCCTGTGTCTGTCTTTAGTTATTAATTGCTTAGGATTTAAACACAAGTTTCTCATTTTTTGTCTTTATTTATCATAAATACTTGTCTGATGGTATGAATAGCTGTCAAATTAAGCTAAGTATTACCAAATCATGGCAGATTTGTATATTATTTGCATGAGAACAGCTTTCTGCTGCCAGTTTAAATTAGAGTGACTGAGCAGTCATGTTAAGGACAAGATCAGGATGAGTCCAACTTTGTGTCAGCGTAACAGCAAAACTTGGATTATGGACTATTTTTTGCCATTGCATAGGAAGGTGTTTTCTTTTTTTTCTCTGGTAATTGATGGTCTTTTCTGTTTCTTTTCTAAAGCATTTACTGAAAATGTGAATGCCATTTTAAGAGTGTTTCTTTAGCAAGGAAGTGTGTGATAAATAGAAGGCAAAGTTCTTCATTCCAAGAAAACACTGCAAATCCACACCACATCTGCTGACTTCAGCAGAGTCTCACCAGGTTTACACAACACACACATTGCAGCTGGGCTCACATTGTGCATACTTACAGAAAGTTAAGTTACCACAAAAGGTGATGGGAATAGTTTTGGGAAATGAAGCCTTCCTGAAATTGTTTTGGTACTTTTATTGAGACCAACAGACTTGTATTAGAAGAAAACATAGATAGGAATATTTCCAAAAAGGTCAAGACACAGGAAGAGCAGGACAGCGAGGTGCTCCTCATCTTGAGTTCAGGTTGCTGGCTCAGGATATGGATCCCCATGATCAAATCTCTGATCTGGAATGAAATATATTTTCCCTTTAAAAAGAGGGAGAATGAGAGACACCTGACCCTGCATCTTGGATGGGTGGTAAACTGTAACCTTCTTCCTGAGAAAAAGCTGAAATAAGAATAAAATGACTGAATGGAGCACTTGGTGCCATGGTCTAATTGAGGTGTTGGGGCATCGGTTGGACTCGATGTTCTTAGAGGTCTCTTCCAACCTGGTCTTTCTGTGATTTTGTGAGAGAAACGAGANACCTGACCCTGCATCTTGGATGGGTGGTAAACTGTAACCTTCTTCCTGAGAAAAAGCTGAAATAAGAATAAAATGACTGAATGGGGCACTTGGTGCCATGGTCTAATTGAGGTGTTGGGCATCAGTTGGACTCGATGTTCTTAGAGGTCTCTTCCAACCTGGTCTTTCTGTGATTTTGTGAGAGAAACGAGAGACAAAGGGGACTACATATTTGTCCTAGCTGGTGCAGTGTGTTTGTGCATTACTTGAGGTGCTTGTGGAGAAACACAGACTTTTCTCTGGTGTCCCTGTCTAAATATTTTTTTCTCTCCTGCATGGAAAACACGAAGTTCCCAAATATGAGACCTTTGTGTTTGCAGCAAACACTTAAACAGTGTCATGTTTATGGGGGACTCAGTCCTGCATTCAGGGGCAAGGATGGCTTGTGTCAGTCCCAGAGCCCACAGGACTTGGTATGTTGCTTTTCCACTATGTTGATCAAGTTGTTCATATGTTTGCTTGGCAGACAGGATCATTGAAATCAACTACTTAAAAAAAAAAATCAGTTAAAAAAAAAGATGGCAAGAGAGTGATAATTCTTCCTCACCCCTGTTGTTTTTTTCTGTGGAGATTTTTCACTTGGCAAGGCAGGGGCTGTCTCTGGAGCACCAAGAGCTGCTGATTCTGCTGACATCCTTGAGAAGATGTGTTATAAACAGGAAGGAAAGAGGGAAGAGCCCAGGTCTTGTTGACAGGGAGCATGTGGCTATTTTTGTGAGTGGGAAACCTTACCAGACCCAAGTTTGGAATCTGGGTGTGCTTCTGTGAGGTAGCCAACCTTTCCAGCACTGTTGCTGTTGAAATCCCCATTCTGACATCCTAACCCTGCTGGAGTGCAACCTTTTCATTTCTTGGATGTGCCAGCCAGCTCTATTTTCCCTTCTTTTTTTTAGCTCTCCTAGTCAGTCCATTCAGGACAGGCTGTCCTGCTGGGGTATTGCACTGCAATTAGATTTTAGGTGTCAGGAGCAGATAATGGGCAAACACATATCAGAGAGGATGGCACTTAGCTTATCACTGGCTCTCTTTATCTTACAGACTATTTTAGGGAAAAACAACAACAATGCAAGAAAGCTGCCACTGTAGTGTCTGTGGTTGAGGCTGGCTGCTATTGCTTTGGGTTGTGTTGGCATTTCCACTCTGGCTTCATGTGGTCCTTTCCCAATGGCCATGTTTTCACAGCTGCCCCATGACCGGGCAGGAGCCCAGTGGCAAATGAATTCAGCCACAACTCTGGCCAGACCTCCTTGTCAGCACTTCTGTCTTCTGCTGGATCACTTCTGTGTTGCCTTGTTTTTTTCCCCCTGGAAAGGCAAGAACCTAGGTGTAGAGGCGTATGGGAGAGGGAGATGAGCTTTTGGGATAATTAGCATCATCCATGAAACTTCCACATTTTGTATGCCTGTTACATCAGAAGCTTTTAGGGTTGAAGTTGCATCTTTAGGCATTTTAGTATGTTTAACACTTGATTCTCTGTATCTCCAGCATCTGCTTGGTTTATGTGTCTTCCATCATCTTTTTGGGATCTCTTTCAGCAGCAGAGAAGAAAAAGGCATGTTGAACAAAACATAGGATGGCTGACCTTACATACACAGATTATTTTTCAAACATTCTTTGCCTGAAACTAATTACCTCATACTAATTAGCCCTTTCTAAGTGGTGAATTGCTGGGCAGGCAGCTGTGGATGTGGTCAGTCAGGCTCCAAAGTCTAGCTCTTAGTAAAATGAGAGCCTCATTGAGCCCCTCCAGTGTCCATGAGGGTTGTTACTCCAAGGACTTGCCCTGGGTACCCCAGCTGGTTGAAACAGTGGAGAAAAAACAGGGGGAGCTGTATATGTGTGACAGTTTTGGGAAAACAGCTTTAAAGAGAAATGGAAACTCCATCTTCCTGCTTGCTTCTGTCCCATGCAAAAAAGAAATCTTGCCATGTAACCCCTGAATTGCAGGAATTCCTGGAGCCCCAGCAAACCCTGTCTAATCTCTCCCAGTCCCTCACGTATCGCCTCTGAATGTTTTCAGTGAGTTCCCAGACCTCGTGCTTTCTTGCTCCTGATAACTAGGCCATTGCTGGGATGCCAGAACCACTGCACTGCATAGTTCAGCTATCAACAAAAATATAGTGAGATAAAGGGGGTGGTTAATACTAGAGTGTCTGTGGTAGTGCAGATGTCAGAGATACTCGACTGGCTTTCCTAGAGAAGTTCTTTAAATGGGTCAAGTTACTTTGGGAAAATAGTATCTAGCTCTTTCGACAGTGTGAACATCCATAAGAGCATCATGCAAACATTTCTTCCTGTTGAAGGGTCAGGCAGCCATGAAAGAGGCACTCAGTGCTTCAGAGTCTTGGCAAGGTAATGCCAGCTCCCCTGGGACTTTCTGAATATGGCTCTTGGGTGCTGAGCACATTTGGGAAGATCACAGTTCCAGCTGAAGATGAAAATCTGGCCTGAATGATGGGCAGTGAGTTCTTTATAGAATTCAGCCCATTAAAAAAATTATGAAATCAGATAGAGGAGCTGAAGGATTTATTGAAATGACTGAGCAATTGTAGGATCACAGATGCCAAAGAGGAAGAATAGGGCTATTGGGTTTTCCTGCCAGGTCAGGACTGCTGCCTGTAGTGTCTAGTCTAGCAGCCTGTTCAGTTGTTTCAAGTGATCATTTCCATTGCTTCCCTTCTGAGACCCTTCTATTTCCTGATAGGAAAACTTAGTAACAATGAGACCTAATTGCCAGGCTAAATTTTTCTTCCGTCTAATTGCTGGCTAATATTCTTACTCATTTAATGAGAAATGCATACCCAGAACAGAGAGAAGAGATCCCGTGGGGTCCCTTAGAAGACGTGCCATTGTCCACGGTGTTTTGTCCATTGTGTCACTGGAGAGCCCCCCTTGGCATTTCTGTGTTTGTGTCTGCCCGTGTGATGATTTCATAGCTGAGACATTTTATACAGCTTGGTGTGAAGAATGATGAGGTTTGTGGCCTGTGAAGTTAAATAACGCAGGAGTGGTTGTCTTGGTGTTGAAACCCATTTCTGGGAACCAGTCTCTTGCTGACATTGCTAGTAACTTGGGCAAACATCCTTAAGCTATGGTGAACTGATGAGTGAAATAAGGTTTTGTTCCTCCTGATGCCCATCAGAGGGACACTCAGTCTCTTGGCAGCCTAAGTAACAATGCGTAAGGCACTATTGCATGTGTCTGAGCTTTTGGGATGTGGAAAGTACAGGGCAGTGTGTCCATTTAGTTTCTAGTAAAAGGCATTTGAGCCAAGACATCTGCATCTGAGATGTTTGCAGAGCAGTGTTCACCACGGAGCAATGGTGGATTGATGACAGCTGGGAGTTTGTAGCTGCTCTGGGCAAGGCCCAGGGAATGACTGGAGCATCTTGGGCTGAAGAAGCTCTGCAGAAGTGCAAAAGACAATGACTACACTAGTCCAGGGTTTTATCCATAGCTGTCTGGGTCAATGTGGGTCTCATATGCCTTTGTGCTGAGTAGGGGAGGAAGAAGCAGGAAAGAAGAGATTGCACCCACCTCCTCCATTTGTGGGGATGCTGTGCTTCACCATTTTGGAGGGGGATTGGCCTCAGCTGTGAGGGCAGCTGCCAGTCTGCTCCTCCTGACTGATACTTAATGCATGTTAAATGAACACAACTTTTAGTTTAGGTTCAGCATTTCACTTGATAGTTCTCTGTGCAGCCACTGGCACTGGGAAAAGGAAGGGAAGAGGAATCCCAAGAGCAGAAGCAAGACAGAGGAGAAAAGTTAGAGGAAGGGAAAAAATATAAGGGCATTGTTTCTAACAGCACTTAGTGGCCTAGATTTTCCTTTCACAGCTATTTCAAAAGTGTGCTCTATTGCAGATCCATTCAGCGTTTATTGGTATATAGTACACTGTGTAGCAGCAGCCACTGTTGTCTGCTCAGCTCTTAATGTGATACTCTGCCAGATGGCAAGGATATAAACCTGCGTTTGTACTCCGGGATTGATCAAAGTTTTTTGGCTGTTGTCATCCCTGTAACATTGTCACAGATGTAAGGCCACTACACCCCGGCTCTCATCCCTGCAACCTTCCCGTGTGTAAATTCAGTACAGTGCTCCTTTTCATAGCAATGTAATGCCCACATTCCTTAAATCCCAAGAATAGCCCTGTGCAGGGGAGGATGCACAGCAAGGTTTCGCCAGGAGTTTTTTAGACGAGGCTAGTGCAGGGGTGAGCCTAGGGAGTGGAGTTGGCTGGGAGGAGGGTGGGTCTCTAGCAGATGTAAATCAGCAGCCCGGTTACAGTAGCTAGGCTGATTTACTCGGTTGGAGAACCCAGCTTGGGATCTCAGCAGGAATCCTCCAAAGGAAAGGCATTTGGGAATGATTAAATTAATACTCAAGGCAACGATTGCTCAGTGGTTTTGGATGTACAAAACATTGCAGAGGAGAAAAGCTGTTTTGGAAGGGGACCTGAAGATGCAGGGAGATGACACAGGGGTCTTGCTCTGTGCAGATAGTTTGCTCAGGGCAATTTAATTAATTTTTAATTAATCTTTACCTTCCCATCTGCTTATTCCCATTCTTCCATGGCTTTCACTCCCTATTCTGATGCCCTTTTTTGTGCTGAAGGCTCCTGTGTGCCTGCGAGCTTCCGCGAAGAGCCGCAGCAGTTCTGGGTGGCTGCACCCGCGGGCTGCACGCAGCTCCTTCCCCTCAGGCAGGGGAGGTTTGGTGTCCTGATCCACCCCCCTGCCTGCTGGAGGGACAGCACTTACATTACAGTGCAAAAATCCGGGGATATGGTCTATGCTCAGAGGGGAGAGGGTCTTGCTGCAAGAGAAGGAGGCTCTCCTGTGACCAAGGGTTGCAAGCCCACACTGGACAGAGAGAAGCAGATGAGAGAACATCATGAGCAGCTTTTCTCCCCCTGCCCTCTAAGGCAGCTTGTAATTGTGAATAGCAGGGAGAGGGAAAAACATGCCCAGAGGTCTGTAGGGCTGCAGAGAGAGCAGCAGGTAATAGGTTGGAAATTAAAGGGGTGTGGAGAATTTAATCAGATGCCAATACCCAGTCTGTGCTGGTACAGGTTGTGGGAACTGTGCTCCAGCTTGTTACTTTTGATGGTTTTTACAAGACTACACTGTTGTAATGCCTCCTCATGCTGCTGGACCAGAGCTTCATTGTATGGCAAGGGGAGATGAGCCCCTTCAACATGTTGCTGTATATGAATTGCCTCTGGGAAGCTCATGCTGATGCATGTTTTAAAAAAGGCAAAAGCTGCCAGCTTTGTCCTACTGACATTCACGAAACTGGCAACTTTCTCTCTGTCCTTTTTTTTTTAAGTATTGTTTTTTCTCACATTGGTGAGGATGAGGAGAAGAAGCCTGGTTTGGGATGATTTATGGCTCCAGGGGTGGTTAATTTTTTGGCAAACTTTGCAGGAAGAGCCCCTAAGCGTGCCAGCTGTAATCGGCCGAGCTTTCGAGAGACACATGGAGAGAGATAACGTGTTATTTATCCTCACACACAGGCTGATGGAAAACGCGCATGTCCCAGACAAGGAAATTCTCCCTCCTCCCTCTGCCCCCTCGCCCCAGTTCAGGCTCCCCGGGAGCAGCTGGGCTCTCTTACTCCTGCAGTCCCTAACAGCTTCAAATTCACTTCCCTCAGCGCCTTCAAAGGAGGTTTTGATAAATGCATTGCACTTTGCAGCCAGCCAGGCTCTAATTGCCAGGAGGATTATGATAAGCTTTTTTCTTGTTGTTTCAAAACAATCTGGAGGACAGCGTGCCCTCCCGGTGCAGACACCCCCCAGCCCCGCTGCAGCCGGGCAGAGAGGAGGCAGCAAGGTGCCAAATTCACCCTGACTGTTGCATTAAACTGGGGTTGGTTTGGTCACAGTCCAGCCCAAGTGTTGTGGGCTGACACTCACTGCAGACCTGTGGGTGACCTGTGTTTGAGGGGACGCTTCAAGTGCCAAGGCAGCTCCTCCGTCGACCACCAAACGTCCTGGCACCCCTGGGCCTCGGGAGTCCCAGCACCAGAGCTGCCTCGTGGGCCACTGAAGTGGAAACTCAAGAGGTCTGTCAGCCCCTGGAAGTGATTTTCTTTCTCCAGCCATGTAGTTATTCTGCTTGTACAGTGGTTGNTTTGCCTGCTAAGTTTAATAGCCATGGTCTGGTTAGAAAATAATGCAGGGGAAAAAGCAGAGCTGCCTTAATTTGTGATCTAAAAATAGGGAAACCTACACCATTAAATTGAGAGGATTTAGAAGCATAACCATAAAGCCAGGAAGAGTTTGCCAGGAGCTATCGAATGACACAGATTTCAGCTCCTTCCTTCTTCTAGTTTTCTTCTTTTAAAGGTGAACTGAACAGGCTTAGATTACTATTTTGCTGCTTTTGACTACAAATGTAGTTCAGGGAGTTCTCACTGTGACAGTTATCAGTAGAGCTTCCTTTGTCATTTTTAAAATTTTATTTGTAATAGATTTCAAATGCTTTACCATAAGAAAAGAAAATGCTTTGTAATCCCTATTTAACCCTTAAATATCCCAATGTAGGATTGATGTACCTGAGATCTGTTCCAGTAGAGGAGTTTGAGGATGTAACCATGGGGAGAGAAACGCTGATGGTTACTGTTCTCATCTGACACTTAACAAACCATCATTTAAATCTCTGTGAATCAGTCACCTTCCTGACTGATCTGAGAGAAATCCCTTTTGTGTTTGCCATCACCAGCATGTGGATGTGTTTCTCAGGTGTGAAACAAGGATAAGGATGCTTCATAGAAATACTTCTAGGGGAAAATGGCAGGTTGCCTGTAATCAGCTTTCTCTGGAGAGATGTGGCATCCAGCTCTGCTTATGGAGTGGTGAATGGGTTGGAAACCCTGAGGCAGGGTCTTCCAGCCTCTAAACACTGTGTTATGCTCTGCCATAAATGTTTGTGATTTCCCTTATCAAGATTTACCCTGTGGATCCTTTTGGAAGAATTCTGCTGGGGAAGGTCCTAGAGGGTGACCTTTTTTTCCCTGATGCCAGGTGGTTTCCTGCCCAGGGACTGACCAGTTCACCTTACTGGTCCCCATCTCTTCGTGCTCACTGGTAATTTCCAGCATGGCTCAGTGAGGTGCTTTCAGACAGGATGAGTTCCACCCAATTTCTCTGTGTGGTTGGCCTGAGCCAATGATGCTTTCTTCAAACTCAGCACCACCTTTTAATGTCTAGACAATCAGTTTTCATATCAAAAGCAGATTCATGGTTAGCTGGCATCTTCAATTAAGAAATGTTGCATTTTACCCAATTTTCTTGGCTGCTTAGCCACCTTGGATTGCTCAGGGCCTCCAGATCTGCTATAAACCCCTGTGTAGTACTGAGGTTGTTTTGTTGGGCTTGTACTCACCTCAGATGACACTGTGCTGGTTTCACTAATGCTGTGTATCAGATAGCTTGCTGTCCAGGAGAGCCTTACTTGCCTTCTTTTTCTCTTCAGTGTCTTAGAGTCAGCTGGAATCCGTTTCTCAGATGCCTTGAGTATGAACAGAGCTGTCCAGAAAGCCAAAGGCAGCCTGACAGGCAAACAAGGAATATTCAGGGAACTTTGAAGGTGATGAAAAGCAAAGTTATTCCAGATAAGCTCTGGAACACACAGCCATGAGATAATACCAGGACCACATGCTGGTTGGGATTAAAAAATATGTAGATATGTAGATAATGGGAATATCTGCTCTCATATTACCCAGTTTTTCTTTTTTAAGGGATGTTAATCCTGATGCTTTAAAGGCATATGCTGAATGCTAAGGATACAGTTATTTAAGGAGCACTTTGCTGGTAAATAAGGGTATGTGCCATGCATTCAATGTGAATATTCCTGCCACAGCAAAGCCATGCTCTGCCCCACACAGCTAAAGCACCCAGAGGATTAGTGCCTGGATGGTGGCCTGGCTGGAGAGACATTCAGATTGGGAAGGCTGTAGATGTGAGACAATACCTACACATCTGATCCCTGCTGAGCTTCTTCAGCAAAGTGCTGAGCATCCTCATGCTGTCCAGGAGTGATGAACTTTGTCTAGTGTGCCTTTGCCAAAAACCTAAGGAAGCACAACCACAGAAAAGAACCATAGAATTGTTATGGTTGTAAAAGACCTCTAGGATCATTGAGTCCCACTGTTAATTCAGCCCTGCTGTGTTCACCACTAAATCATATCCCCACAGCCACACACCTTTTGGACACTTCCAGGGTGGTGATTCCAGCCCTTCCCTGGGCAGCCTGTTCCAGTGGTGTTGTGCAGACCACTGCACAGACCTGAAGTCCTAAGTGACACAGTCAGACACCTCTTGTATCAGGGAGGAATTGTGATGGTTTGTGAAATGCTGTGATTGGTGGTAGTGAGGGTCTAAACCATGGTTGGAATGAACACACCATCAGCTTTGAAAACACCTTTCTATCCCCCATGCTTGCCAGCTGGGATGATTAATGTGAATTTTGGTGGAGATTCTGCAGTCTTAAATATAAGCTACTGCCCTTCTTACCCTACTGTTATGGGTGAAACCACTACTGCCTGCATGGCTGAAGCACCTGGGTATTTGCAGTGTGCTGGAAATGGAGATGAAACAGAAGAAACGGCAGCGTGGCTTGTCTGGGTATTTAGGAGAGTGCTTCAATCTGAACTGGAAACATGAACTTTGGATAGCTATGTACTGCATGCTCGAAAACTGGGTCAGAGATGTCAGAAGAAGGTTTTCTATTGATTGAAAGGGAATTGCCTCTGTGTGCTGACCCACAGCAATCTCCCTAGAGCTCCTCTCAGTACTCTCTCATTTCAGCACAATCCCATTTGTTTTTAACTCCCCCTCCCTGTCCCCATCACCCCAGCACTCAGCAGTTTATTTAGCAGATGTTGGCCCAAACTTTTGNTCCAACTGTTAATTCAGCCCTGCTGTGTTCACCACTAAATCATATCCCCACAGCCACACACCTTTTGGACACTTCCAGGGTGGTGATTCCAGCCCTTCCCTGGGCAGCCTGTTCCAGTGGTGTTGTGCAGACCACTGCACAGACCTGAAGTCCTAAGTGACACAGTCAGACACCTCTTGTATCAGGGAGGAATTGTGATGGTTTGTGAAATGCTGTGATTGGTGGTAGTGAGGGTCTAAACCATGGTTGGAATGAACACACCATCAGCTTTGAAAACACCTTTCTATCCCCCATGCTTGCCAGCTGGGATGATTAATGTGAATTTTGGTGGAGATTCTGCAGTCTTAAATATAAGCTACTGCCCTTCTTACCCTACTGTTATGGGTGAAACCACTACTGCCTGCATGGCTGAAGCACCTGGGTATTTGCAGTGTGCTGGAAATGGAGATGAAACAGAAGAAACGGCAGCGTGGCTTGTCTGGGTATTTAGGAGAGTGCTTCAATCTGAACTGGAAACATGAACTTTGGATAGCTATGTACTGCATGCTCGAAAACTGGGTCAGAGATGTCAGAAGAAGGTTTTCTATTGATTGAAAGGGAATTGCCTCTGTGTGCTGACCCACAGCAATCTCCCTAGAGCTCCTCTCACTACTCTCTCATTTCAGCACAATCCCATTTGTTTTTAACTCCCCCTCCCTGTCCCCATCACCCCAGCACTCAGCAGTTTATTTAGCAGATGTTGGCCCAAACTTTTGAAGCAAGGGTAAACAGAGCTAAGGTCAATCTGAGAAACACAGCAGCCCAGGAGAGCTGCTGCTTCTCACTGCTGCTGGCGAGCCTGTGTCCAACTGGAATTGGAGGGAACCTGAAAAGACATGGGTAGGATTTGTCCCTGCAAGGATAGCAGGATTTATGTATTTGAAAAAAAAAATCACACAGGACTAAAGTGTGGAACCTTAATGTGAACTGGGTGAAACTATACCCTTCTTATGTTTCCTCCCTTTGAAGACCTTGCATTGTGTGTTCACAGCCATTACCATATGAATCAGTGATTAAAAAAACCCAAACCCAGCATCTTGATAAGAATCCAACTTTGCTTTACCAGTCCATCCTCTGAGGTAACCAGAGCGAGTTCCTTTCACTCCAGCCATTGTTGGCAACACAGATTATGTTCTTCAAAGGCTGTCTGTCTCGTTCAAACACAAGGTCCATATCTTGACTGAACATTAACGTCACCTGATAGGCCCCACGTCCAGCTCCACCTTGCCCTTCCCAGCGAACCAGGCTTTATAGCAGAGTCACAACATCAGCAGAGGGAATAAAGAGCCTTTGTGCTCCTCCTGGGTCCATCCCCTGGAGCTGATCAGGCACCAGGATTGATTACCAGGCAGGTAAAGACCTGATAACCTACAAAATCTGGATGAAGACCCCTTTCTGATGACTTCTTCCCCTGATTTGCATTTCAAGCCTCCGTCTCATTTTAGAAATGATTTTATCTGGCTTTCAGTGTAGTCCAGACTGCAGGAGGTTCACATGAGAACAGGCAGCAGGGAAGCTTGAAGGCTCTAGTACCACACAAATAGAAATTAAGGCCATAATCTGTTACTTAATATGCAGCAATGATTGATTCAACTCCTCTGCTCTCCAAGTACTAGGAATTAGCATTCACTTACCATCACATTACCAAATTAAATAAATTTACAAATGCATAAAATTAAATTGAACAATTTACTAAGGTTGCAAAACAGAGAATTGAAGAAGATGTCCTTTTCTGCCTTAATTCAGCTCATGTGTGAATATGCCAAATCATGGAATTTCTAATTAGATGTTCTCCTACTATTTTTCTCTCATAAGAATGGAGTTATATATCCCAGGCACTGGAAAGTCTTAGCCCAAATGGTTCTGTGTGGCAAAATTATGAGCAATTAAACTTTTGTCTTCATCAGTTTAAGCAATCTGTTGATTCTCACCACAACCACAGGGATTTGTTGTAGCTATTCTCTGTGGAAGTGCCATATGTACCTCCTCAGTTTCTTTTGTTTGGGATAGCAACAGCCCTTGAAGAAACTGTGCATAGAAAGGGTAGGTTTTGTAAAAAAATGGTGTTTCTTTTAAAAAATGCCACTTCAGTTCAAAAATGCTGGTTCTTTTTTTATGGATTTATGGAAATCCTGGCAAGTAGCAATGAATTTTTTTCAGTGCCTCTGGTCTGTCTGCAAAGTTGGTGCGTGGTGTCTCCTAGAAATGGGTATGGTTTGTGCAAAAGGCTGTGACAGTGGGACTGTCCTCTGTGCTGTTTGTGTCCACGTCTGCTGCAGGATCCCTGCCAAAACACTCTAGGAAATTCTCTCCTATTTTCTGTTTGGGAAGTGACCCAACAGGCCCCAACTCTGCATTACAGGAACTGTAAGGAGAGGTGAAGCCTCTCTCGCCTCAATCCAGCAATTATAAACAAGCCACTCAGCCAAAACATAAAAGATGGTGTAAATGGAAGTTATGCCTTCCCTTAGGGTTTTCCATCAGAGGGTCTGTTTCCCTGACATCCAGCCCTGGGATGGGTGGATGACATCCAGCCTGCTCTTTTGTGAGCGATTCCTGTGGGAGGTCTGAGGAATTTTGAAGCTGTCAGGCTGTAATACCCTGGGTTTAGCTTTTTCGAGAAAGCACACTGTTTTCCAGAGAGCCAAGCCAGATTGCTGGTTTAAAGCTGCTGCATTTCACCAAAAGAATGCTGATTATTTCACAGTCATGCGAGCGCCTGACCGGTAAAACGTGTGGGCAGTCTGTCCATTTTTTTTTTTTTTT
>VZTR01024278.1:346684-449745 GCA_013400775.1 Chaetops frenatus
AGAAAAGAAAAGAAAAGAAAAGAAAAGAAAAGAAAAGAAAAGAAAAGAAAAGAAAAGAAAAGAAAAGAAAAGAAAAGAAAAGAAAAGATAAGATAAAGAGAGCGGCTTTGCATTATTTTGAAAGTCACTCCTAAGAAATCCCTTTCACTTGTACAATGATTTCTTCTCCTGGGACATCTCTCTGCAATAGCTGTCCTCTTCCTTTAAGTGGTTACATATTGAGAATGTGATATCCTGCCAGAAGAGTCTTGATTGCTCTACTTCAGGCTAAATGAACTGGAAAAAAGAAAGAAGCTTTAGAAGATTGGTGCTTTCTGCTAATTGTTCTGCAGAGAGGCTCATGCTAGTGCTGGTCTCTGTGCCAGGTAAAAACTCTCATGGCAGAGTTGTATTTCTTTCCCAATTCTGTACTGGGGGGATGTTTGCAGTAATATTGTCAGGGCTGTTTCTCTTTACCATACCTGAGTGGATTTAAAGGATGTGCAGATGTGGCATGGAGGGACATGGTTTAGTGGTGTGCTTGACAGTGCTGGTTTAATGGTTGAACTCGATCTTAAAGGTCTTTTCCAACCCAAATGGTTCTGTGACTGTGATGCTTTGCAGATGTATCGTTATGAGCACATCCCCACAGGCTGAACTCCTCACACTGAGCTGGTTCCAGCCCTTGCTGTAACCCTTAGAATTGCAGCTGACATTTGGTGTGTGCCGACATGACTTCATGACATGTCACTGTGTCCCTGACTTCTTAAAGTGATGGATTTTCCCTGTTGTACCATGACCTGCTGTGCTGCTGCTCCATAAATCAGTAGTTTTCTTCTCCGTCTTTCACAACAGAAAATTATACTTGAAAATTTTTGGCCACCTATTGACATAGTACCCTGAGACTTGCTGAGCTCCTCCTGCCAGGCCATGGTTTCACAGGAGGGAGCTTGTCCTGGAGTGAGGAGGCATCACCTGCTTGTGACAGTGAAACACTGGGAATCAAAACTGGATTCTTGATGCTGCTGCTACAGACTCACAGGGCAGCCTTGGGCAAGTCTCTTTCTCTCTCCCCATGGGCTGTGCTATATTTGCAGTGCAGCTAATGTGAAATGGGTCAGAGGTGCCAGTAGGGATACTGGCAGGGTGTCGTGCAGATGGACCCAGTATTTTCCTGTCTCTGACGTGTGTGAGACCACCAGACAAAGCTTTTTGAAGCCTTTAATTCATAATTTATCCTGTGTCATCCTTATGTGGACAGGCAGCTATGCAAAGTGTTATTACTCCTGGTTCTTGTATTCCTGAAGGGAATAGTGAGCAAGAGCATCCTCTAGAAAATTTCCCATGCACAACTGAAGAGAAGGGATGAAATTGTTCACCTTCAAGATGGCGATTCCCCTTCTCCCCTAAATTAGTAGAGAGAAGAGGTTTAAACCAAAACTTTTTTATTGTCTTGCCTTAACTTCTGTATTTGAAACACCAGATCATTATACCTCCTCTGTGCTGGATGTGCTCCAGCCTAAACAATGTCCATTTTGCTTGCTTAAATTCCTTTCTATAGTTTCAGCTGAATCTGGAATTCTCTTCTGCTCCCCTGTCTGAATTGCCATGTGCCATTCCTCAGGGCTGTGGGACAGCTTGTGAGTTCCTCCCTGGACGTGGCAGCATCTCAGTAGTGTGTGAAGCAGGGTCTGTGTAATCCTTTGGGATCTTTCAGGATAAAAAGCTGCTCTATAAATACTATATCATTTTCATTGTCAGTCTGGATTCAGGACTGAAATGATCCCACTCAGTTAAAGCAGGATGAAGTGTCTATTTTCATATTTGTTTAATTGAACCACTCAGCATGTCTGATAGTAATGGTTTTATTTGAAGCATGTGGTTCTTATGAGCTGTTAAGATACCAATAGCATTTGGATTAGTCTTTTTGCCAGGAAAGCCAGGTCAATTCTTCAGGAGAATTTAAAAAAACCTAAAAAAACGAAAGCAAACTTTATTTTAACAGTGTCTTGAATTTCACTTTAGGTTCCATAAATATTTGTCAGTGTTCCTTTTGTAATACCCTTGAGAGCCCTTGGCAAGACATGGGGTCTATCTCCAGAACACAGAATATAAATAAATTCCCCAAACCATGCTGGAGAATTGGAGGTAACTTTAGCCCATGCAAGAGACCTGAAGCTAAGCGAAGAGGTGATTGTGGTTCTTGAATTATTATTAGTAGAGAGAAGAGGGAATGAGAGGGGAAAAGGAGAGGAAAATCTAAACATCAGTAGAAGATATGTGGGAGCCCACACCATCCTGTGCAGAAAGGTGGAGGTCGTTTACCAAGGCAATGACAGAAATGTGACTTCTGCTTGGATTGCAGTTGCTGTCTCCTCCTAATGCTTCCAGAAAAGTGAACAGTATTTTCTCATGCCCTAGAGAATAAGGGAGGAAATTTTACATTTTTGATGAGGACTGGTAATGCCATCTACTTCCGAAGATCAGGCCAAGAAAGCACTGGAGAGCCACCCTATGAGTCCCCTTCCCCCAGTTTCCTCTGAATACCTTTGATATTCCCAGGAACTTGGTTCACTTCTGTGGTTTTCAGTGCTATACCTAAGAAAAAGAAAAAAAGAAGCCTGTGATGATTTCAAAGACTTGCCTATAGTTAAATACTTAACCAGAGGTTTAGGGTGCAGGGCTTTTGATTTAAGAGCAAGCCCTGTTCTGTGCAGTTGAGGGGGGAAATAGCTGAAATTTTATCCTATCCCTGACCACAGATTGAGATTACCAAAGCTGTACAAAAACAGGGAGTCAGAATGAAGGAGGTGTATTGAAGGAAGCGGGACCTTGGCTTCTAGCAATGTGCTCTGGTTGCTGGATCAACTCCAATAAAAATTTAAATTCAGACAAGCTGAATGCCTTATTTGTCTGGTTAAGGGGGAAGAAGGTGGGGATGGGTGAAGCTTTTCCTTTACCTCTGAATGTTAAAATAATGGTAGTAGGATGTGAGAAGTAAATATTCCTAAAGAATCAACTATTGTAATATCAGTTGACAACTGCTTTTTTTTTCTCTCCTTTATGTGCTTAAGCTGGAAAATTGCAAAGCATGGATAAATAGAGGTGTGAGAGGGGCTTGCTGGAGGAGAACCTGTTTTATAGTGAGATGGGAGTCTATCTGTCTGCAGATTCAGAATACCCCACAAAATGCTTGACAACTTTGATCTCCCTTAAAATTAATGGGAATTGAGTGTTACTGACACTTCACAAGATCAGTGTGTCTCTTTGCATGGAGAATTTCCAGCAGTGATCAGTGATCTCCATACCAGTCCTCAGTTGTCTGCAAGTACTAAAAGAAAAGTATGAAAGAACCATTAACCCCATGTTTTCTGCTTTTGCAGACAGCTGTCTGGGGCCATGTAGCAGTTGATATTCTATAGCTTTCTATTCCTGCCACACTGTTCCTACGTATGGTTTTGGAAATGGGACTGAGGTTTGCCAGCAGTTCCTTAATCTGGTAACTATGGAAGTTAAGGAAAAAAAATCAGGTAACAACCTCCATCTGCAAAACTACTTCTGGTTTTGTGACTGGGATTCATACACAGTCAGCAAAGTCAGGTCATTTTTACTTAAAAATACCATCTCTACCTCACCAAAACAGGAAGCATCTTTCCAGGAATGCTTGGGAAAGTGTTTGACTTTTATGTGACTGAGATAACTGGAAAAAGTATTAAAGCTAGAAAAGGTTTAGCCAGACAGAAATACTCATCATACTCTATAGATGTATCACCTGTGCTCAATGTGTCGTATTCCTAAGTTACTCACATTTTTCTTCCCAGGATAGTGGTTTTTTAAAAAAAAATACGGAGTTTCAGTTATTCTTTGGAGCTTCGTAAAACTTTCTTAAAAAAGCTTAGCAGCCCATTTCTTAATCCTATTCCATCATACGACTCATGCCAACAGTACGGTTTGGCAAGGGGCTGTTTACCTTTCTGCACCATGTCCAAAAAAAGTAGAGGAGGGGCCGAGCCACAGCCAGTGTGTGCTGGCAGGGTGCACACAGGCACTTCTCTGCCTGCAGCAAGAGCTGCATTACTGAGGGGACTGTGCAGCCTTTACAGGAGCTGAGCACCAGCTCCTGGCTGATGAGGAAGGAGGGGAGGGATGCTCGCTTTGTTCCTGTACCCAGGGCTTTGGTTTACACAGCTTCATTGTATTGCACAGGGCCTTCCTGCCCTGCAGCTTGACTTGCTCCGTGACAAATTATGCTTTAATTGCTGGATGGCAGAAGAAAAGCTTTACAGCCCTGAGGTTATTCCTAACAAATCAGGTTACAGAAGCCTTGAAAATTATATTGAGCAGAAAAGCACCATGAGGTTTCCTTGGGTGCTTGGGCTGTGTTAAGCTTTACTAAGGCAATGTGCTAATGAAGCTTGTTAAAATGCAATTATGCAGTAATGCTAGGGATGCAGAAATGAGGATAATCAGCAGAGAGGTGCTAGTGAAGCTGTTGTGGTTAGCATGATTTGTGTGTGTCACTGCTGTGCTAAGGGCCTTCACCCCACTGGGCAAGGTGTTGTGTGAACACAAGGAGGCTGTGCCTGAAGAGCTACCTGGGGCTATGAGATGAAGGATGATGGCAGGAAGATGGGTGGAGCAAAGCAGCAGTGAGATTGTAAAATCTGATAATCACGGAATGGTTTGGGTTAGAAGGAACCTCAACGATCATTTAGTTCCAGCCTCCCTGCCATGGGCAGGCACACCTTCCACTAGACCAGGTTGCTCCAAGCCCCATCCAGCCTGGCCTTGAACACTTCCAGGGATGCAACAGCCACAGCTTAACTGGGCAACCTGTTCCAGTGTGTGCTGAGTAAAGAATTTCTTCCTCTCATCTGATGTAATTATCTCCTTTTAGTTTTAAACTGTTTGATGATGTTGGCCATGAGGACCAGCAGGATGCCAGGCTTGGCCACTGACCAATGATGGTGGGTTCCTGATGCAGGAAAGCTTTAGGGGGCAAGTACAGGGAGAGAGCCAATGCCTCAGCCAATGCCAGTGGGGAGCTGCTCCCATACGAGGCAGGAAACACCCATTATTTTCTTTGAAAAATGTAAAAAGGCAGGAGAGACATCTGGCACAGCTGGAAGAGGGTGGACCTCTGGTAAGGAAGAGGTGATAGAACCGTGATTGGGAAGAGGCCAGGAGGATCCTTGACAAGTGAAGAAAAGTAGCAGCTGTTTGATGTAGCAGGGAAAGAGAAAGGTAGATGTGAGGAGAAGTAGAAGTGGCCAGAGCAGGGCCTAGAAAAAAATTAATAAGGATGAAGCAAGAGTGTGCTTTGCCAAGGCTGGAGTAGAGGAGTCTTGATGAAATATGATGGGAGTCTGGATGCAAACTGCAAGTGAGTGGATGGGCAGCCAGGGCTGGGCTTATCAAGGAGCTGCAGAAAGACTTTGGCTCAGGGTCTGAGCCAGGATGGGGAGAGCTAGAGGGAGAGCAAAGTAAAAAATAACACCAGGGCTGTGGGCCTGAGTGACAGGCAGGACAGTAGAAGTGTCCACAGCAATTAAGGAAGGAGGTGGAGAGGGGGAGGAAGATTAAGAGCTCTGAGCCTGAGCTGACAGCTCAACATCCAGGAGATGTCAGGGAGACAGGCAAGGTTTTCGCCCGGACAGAGAGAGACAGGCCCGAGTGATGGGATCAGACAACTGGGGGGACTGATTTATGTGAGAAGACTAAAAAAGCTGCTTGTAAATATATGTATAGCTTGGCTAAGTGACACCTGAGGGGACAATAACTGTCTGCAAGTGTATGAAGGGATTGGATACTGGAGCCAGGAGGAGGAGGAGGAGGGAACAGTTCAGGAGTGTAGATGGAGATTTTGACCAGAGGCAGTGGAATAAGGTGGAGCAAAACTGGGTATTTTGCCTCGTTAGGGAAAATATCTCCCCTGGAAAAGTGTGAAGATTCTTTGGTAAGTCTTAAAACCTGCATATCCATCTAGGCTCCCATCTGCCCCTTCTGATCACAGGGTGCCTGGCAATCTGATGTGTGTCCTCACAGCACCTCAGGAGAGGACGATGTCCCCAGCTTTGTGCAACTATGCAATTTCAATTTGTGGCACTTTGGTACCTTGTGTGACCCTTGCCATCTGACTATCAAGGACCTAAGAAAGTACTTTATCCATTAGGTTCTCTTTCCTTTTATTTGTCTCTGTTTTAGAGGGCCATTTCTGCAGATAGTACAGAGAGATGGATGGGGACGAGACCCAATGGGGCTCCTCCAGCCCACAGTTTGTGTGTTTTTCTCCACATGTTCCTTACAACTTCTTAACTTAGAAAGTTTTACTCCTCTGTGAAGCCAAGGGAAGAAGCAGCAGGTATTAATTTGCTTCTGCTAGGCTCATCTGTGGGCTGTGCAGTTCAGTGCCTTGTCTCTGCCTTTTAGGGTATTTCAGAGGGAGATGCAGGGCATCTGCAGGAGGCAGCTCCAGAGCAGGCTGTCTGTTGGGAGACTTGGTTTCCTAACACTGATTACAGACTTTTACAGGTCCCAGCTTTCTATTTATGTTGAGAAACATTGCTCAGAACCTGAAAGGGTTTTCCTAGCAAACTTTAACATCAAGAAAAGTAAAAGGAATGAGCATAAAGTGGATCCATCCCAACGTCTGTTATTTGATTTTCTGGTGGAGGTTCTGCTGTGATGCTAGATGGGGGTTATATCCTCAGATAAATCTTTCAGAGAAAGAGCCCTACTTCCAAAGTTAAATACCAGCTGTCTCCTTCTGTCTGAGCACCCTTTCCATACCTATCCATGTCTGGCTGGTCTTTACATTGGTGTCCTAAAGAGATGAGATCTGTGTGGTGACATATTTGAGGGTCAGTCCATCTCCATCCCTTCCAGTAACTTATAAGCCTATAAGCCAATTTCCCACACATTGTTTGAGAAGGAGTGATGTGAGAGATACTAAGTGCAAACTTTGTGAAAATGGGAAGTCATGTAGAAGGGATTGTAATAGTGCTGCATCCCCCTGCCATCCTGCCCCTGCCCACACTCGGGGCAAAGGCTGTTGCAAGTCTTCAGCCTTTTCTAAATATCTAGATTAATTTTCTAGATAGAGAGACATTCATGCAGCAGTGACAAACAAGCAAATAAGTAAATCAAGATGTCATCAGATTCTTGCCCCATAATAGACCCTGGGAAATAGCTCCACAGAATGTAGAGCCATTGGAAACTAAGCTTTGTTAATAAATTGTCTGTCATTGTAAACTGCCCCATCCCCAGTGTGGGGTTGTGCAGGTATAAGTGGGAGATGTGAATTGCTGGTGGTTGTTGCACCTCTTTCTGTGCATGAAGTGCTCAGGGTGTCATCCCTTACCAGTCCCAAACCAAGTCCCATTGTGCATTGGCAATAAAAAATAATACAGAACCAAGTTATACAGAAGCAAAATTCTTTTCCAGCTCTTCATGCAGACTTTATCTGCATTTAAATGGTGTAGCTCTTCAGCAGAGACCAGAGGTCTCTGACCTATACAGGTTTCCTTTTCCCTGCAAGGAGTTGATGTTTGACCTTGGCAGTCACAGTTACAAGTGGAGCTCCCTGCTCTGGCTTTGACTTCTGTTTCAGCAGGACCAAAATCTGTGGGGTCTTTCTGAATATTTCTCTCCTCACCCAGTATTGCTGAAAATGAGTCTGAAGTGTTGACAGACAGCAGCACTCACAGTGTGTAGGAATCCAACATAAACAGACTTGCTGGTTGTGTACTTGGACATGTTAAACGAGGTCCCTGCTTTGATCTTCCTTGCACTATCCTAAAGCCCAGCAAGCAAAGGCTAAGTAAACAGACCTTTGATTTCAGGGCTGTTTGGAGCAGAGGTCTTGTAAAACTTTTATCAATGGCAGAGCTGAGCTACTAAAGTCCCTCTTGGACTGTAGGTGCTGCAAGAGTAGCAGTGTGGTTTTATTGACCCTAACATCTCCCTGCTTCCCATAATGACAAACATCTGGGAATATGAGCCAGCTTCCTGTTGATTGTAATGTACCAGTTTCTCTAGGAGAGACACCTGCTTATAATCTCCTGTATGGTGAATGAAGCAAAAGCTGTTTCAGATCCTATAGCTATTGGATCCCACAGCCAGTGCAGCCTTTTGTTAAGGCATGTCATAAAGATGCTTAAATAAATCACATGGGACATATCCGTGGGAAACACTCACGTTACTAATCCTGCGTGTTCAACACTCCTGGGTCAAACCCCGCAAAAACCAGTTCTCTGGCTGAAATAGCTTGAATGTTACAACAAATTGGATTTTATTTATTTGCTTCCTGTTTTCAGAGCTTTTAGTGATTCCCCACGATCACAAAGGTCACAAATTTCCTTTTATGTTTAAATAAATGGGAGATTCTCCTTCCGGATTATGCCCTCTGAAAAGAGACAGTAAGAAACAAGAACCTAATATCACAAGATTTAAAAATTAAAACTGTGAATTCTCGCAAACTCCCCTCAATGGATGAAACACAGGAGTTGGATTGGCCTGTGCTTTCCTCTAATTTAGTATTTTTCCTCTGTCTTCTGGTGAACTGCATGAAGAAGGCCTTGTTTGCCTTATACTCACCATAGGAAAGTGACATAGGAGAGTGAAATCCTGCCAAGGTATTTTATCTTTTAGAAGCATTATCAGATTTTCATTGTTTTCAACACTAAAAACCACTGTACTTACAATAATGGAGTTCAGACTGTTCCCAGTGGGCCAAAGCTCTGGACCCTCTTGGTGGAGCCATTTCAGGCAAAGCTTGGCTGAGCTCAGGACCAAAAGTTGAAGAGTTTTGCTCATCCTACCAAAGATTATTGCTGCATATCAAGATAAATGCTAAATGACAAATTCATTGACTAGCTGTTCCATGCCAGTAGTGCTCCTGCTATACCTTCTGGGAAGTAAAGTTGAGATTGCTGGTGGAGTGAACTGTGTGTCAGAGTGCATCTAGTGCCTCTTGTCTTCTGCCCTCACACTTGTACAGCTTGGCCTTAAATGACAACCTTTCTTGCATTGCCTGTTCTGCCTTAGTCACGAACTGATCCTTTACTGTCTGTAGAACAATGCAGCACTGTTCTCCCTTCGGAAGTGAATTTTGTCTTTTGTCAAATAGTCACATCCACTATTAGATAAGAAGTGTTTTTAAGAGCTCTCTATTTGTTGCTATTTGATGGTGGTTCTTTGATCCCTGGAGGGGTTTGCGGTGCTGTTTGTGATATACAGCAAATTGATTTTACACATTTCCATCTTTCATCGATGAGTCTTCCAATAGGGTTTCACTGTAGCCTGATTGGAGAATACCATGGCACAGACATTGGGAAGGGGTCGGAATTTACATGCAATAAAGATTAGGGGATTAGCGGCTGATTAGGAACATGCTAATTCCTCCAGCCTCAGGTACAGCAAGGGATCTTGCATGTCTGCTGCCTTCCGACCTTGGGTTTTGACCTCTTAACTCCTTACTCAGAAATGCCAGCGAGCAGCACAGAGTGATTCCTGACGTGGCTTCCCTCAGGAGCAAGTTCAAGTCCCTTCAACAGTAAAACCTATTTCTGTGAACGGGGAAGCCCAGAAACATTTATGTGAGCAGACAAGCTGCTCGGATGTGCATCAGCCGGGTCGGGCTGGGCAGGCAGGCTGTGGCAGCCCTTCAGTGTGCAGCCAGGAATTCCCGCTGACAGCTGATGTGCCGTGCGTGTGCTGGTACCCGCATGTGCGCCATGGATGTGGGGCGGCTCTGCTGTCGCGCAAAGAGACAATGTTTCTCCATGCACAGCTTTTCCTAGATAGTGCCTGGGCTCTCGAGTTTTCTCCCCCTTCCACTTGCAGGAGGGTAGCTGGGACTGCACATTACAAGACACTGAGGTAATAGGATTGCACATTAATTGATATTCCAGTGGCTCTATCTACCTGCTGGATAGGATGTTACATTCCAGCGTGCAGCCCGCCAGCGGAAAGGCGTCACTTGCAATCACGGCGCAGTCGATGTCAGCAAAACTCCCGTGTGTCTCTGAAGCTGCTGAAGTTTGGGCAGCTCAAATAAAGCAACAGGCCGTGCTAAGAACAGGGGGTTGGTAGTTTGCTTGTGTATCAAATACTAATTACCACCTTCTTGCTGCTGGTGCAGATATACAGGGATAATAAGGCAGGCAGTGTGGGATCTTCAGCAAAGGAGAAGTATTTCCAAATCCTTTGGGTAGTTTGGAGAATCTAAATGCATTTATATTTTACATATTTGTTTTCAGTGGTTCAATTTGGGTAGAATATACCCACTGCTAGGTGCTGGTTTGCTAATACCATTCATCCTGACATGTGGCACGCTGGTGTGCAATAGAGGTGCAGGAGGAATACCTTCCTCCTGGTGATGTGAAGCACCTTTTGAGCATCAAGGGGTGCAGCAAATCTTTGGACATACCAGATTAAATGCAAGTCTAATTTTATCTGATTTTAGAAGCTGAACAGTCCCAGGACTTTACAGCACAGCCTCTGGCAATCCTAGGTGGTGCAATTGGACATAGTAAGTTTGACAGAACAAGTCTTCACTCCCTCGTGATAGGAAAGCTAATGAAGCCAGGTAAGAGTCCACTAACCCTGTTGTGAGCAAAGCAGAGGAGGAGCAGAGGAAGTGAGTCCATTTGAAGCTCTCCCAGGTGCAGACAGGCTGCAGAAAGCAGCCCTTGCCTCTGTCCAGGAGACTGTATAGTGTTTTTATATCAGGGAGTGTGTGCTCCAGTGTCTGAAGAGCAGGAACCAGATGGGAATGCTATAAGAATTCAGTGATAGTTTCCCTATGCAGGAGACTTGGTTTAAATGTAAGTTTTCAGTGAATCAGGCTTGTGAAAACTTCATTTTAAAGTGCATTCAAGTATTTTGCCCTCCTAGAAGAGATGTACAGGTGTGTATAAGCTAGATTGTAGAATGGCACAACAGGAACAAATCCTTAAAGTGAAATATTAGGTAGCCATTGCTGACTGTCTGCATTAGCAGCTGGTGGGGTTTGGTAAGGTTGGATCTATAAAGCAAAACTTTTGGTGTTGAGGATGTGGCACCCACACTTAAGAGGAGTGTTTCACTTCAGAATAGCTTTGGTCTTGTCCTGAGCACTAAATGCCCCTTGCAGCTCAATTTCATACAAAAGCAACTTAGTCCATGTGCACCAAAACAGCTTCAAGTTATGAAGCCAAGTATAATCGGTGGTGAAGATTAAAAAATTAATTATAAAGCACGTCTCTGGTCCAGGTTAAGACACTTATGTAGGCATATGTAAGGTAGACCTTTATGACTAGAATTTCATTCAGAGAGAAACAGCCAGCTCCTATCATACCTACCATGAACTGGAGGTTTTGATAGGGCAGCAATGAATGGTTTCAGGCAGAATTTTAAGATGCTGCTGTCTTAGGAGGTGTGTTGTATTTTTCTTTTGGAGCAAGATTTTTTTTTTTTAACTTTTCATTTTTCTTCCAGAGCAAGGTGAGTTATATATATAAATATACACACACACAGACACACACCTGTGTGTATATATATGTATGTATATAAATATATTTTGGTTTATTACTGTCCAAAATCAAAACGGCTTTCATACTTTAGGAACACAACAAACAATTTAAAAAGTATTACTATTGCTTAATCAATATACTTTTAAAATCACAACTTATTTGCATGTATTTTATTTTGATTGGCCAAAATTATTACACAAAATATTTCTCAAACTGAAAAGTGGAATATTGAAAGACATAATGCGGTAAAGTCTTAGTTCTTGACAAAAAATTTAATTTTCTCATAGAAAAACAGTTCTGCAAAGGCTCTGTACCAAGCCTGCTATGCAGCCATTCAGCTGGAAATGCTTTCTGTTCTAGAGAAGCCTCTGAAAATATCTCCAGTTCTTAAATACCACAATGTTTATCTCTTTGTGGTCACCATCAAACAGTTGTTACCACGCTTTTGTGGTGACCAAACATAGAAGCCCCCAGAGATGAGGGCAGAGGGAAGGGAGGGCTGAGAGCAGCCTCGCCATGCTGGGCACTGCTGCTGATTTCCCAACAGCAGAAGGCTTAGGGATATTTTGGCAGTGTCTCATGACCAGGAGTGAGTGTTCAAGATGGTTTTTTTCTGAGTCCTTACTGCACTAATCACACCTGTTCCATCCTGAGTATTGGGAAAGGCCTGTAGGAACCAGCATTGGATGGAACAGTTTAAAGCCTTCTCCACTTTCATATCTTAGAGCGAATTCTGGTAAAAAAGATTCTTAAGAATATTTTGAGGAAAACCAAATCCTTGGATGCAAATTTAAAAAGGCTCCTGTGTCAGTCTATGGCGGAAAACTTGCTTCTGTGGACTAGCAGGAAGGCAAACCAGCTATTTAAAGGTCTGTGTTCCCATCATTCCCTGTGTATGGCACGGAGTCAACCATCGTGGTTTCTGTTTTCCTGCAGACATAAACAATGACACTTGCAATTTCCTGCTTGCACAGTGCTCACACAAGCGCCTGTCTATAAGGGAAATGTCTAATTACTTATTAAACCCTGCACAGTGCTCAGGCTGGGTTAAATATTGACTACCAAAGTTCAAGGGGAACCTGTGTCACCAGACGTGAACTTGGGCATCCTATTTTCTAGAGGCTGTTCAGATAAAATGGGTAGGTGACAAAATGCTGCATGCAGGGAGGAGGGACAAAGAAGAGGACAACAATCAGGGCAGGTTGGCTCAGAAGTAAACACCTGTCTTTGGAGCCTGGGGATTTGGAATGTGGTTGCTATTGGTGGCTTGAAGGGGAGTTTTTTTACCAAAAAAAAAAAAAGTGAATTAAACTGAAGTTAGCAGAGTGTTTGGTTTGTTTTACTGAAAGTCTTAAAGATGTGGATGATCTGGCTGGAAAATCCACTGAGCTTGTGAATCAGGATTTGCGTGGTTGGGAAACAGCTGGAAGAGCATAGTACAATGATATTTATGTTAAAATTTGGGTAGATCCACCCCAGAAGATACTTCAGGGCTGACTGACTGGTTGTTTCCCAGAGATTATGGGAAGCAAACAAATGCCTTGTGTTGGCAGGAATAGTCCCTCTGTGAACTGTGGTGGAGATGCTAGGGATTTGGGTTAGGTTGGAGAGCAGGTTGGGGCTATGGAATTTTAGTTGGGTTCTGGATCCAGCCTCAAGCCAGAGGAGTTCTAGTTTTCTTCCAGAATTACGCAGTTAGTCCTTCCTTGAAATAGGAGGCTAAAATTAAAAAAAAAAAAAAGTCTTCTAATTTTAAAACCTTGAAGCCATATTTTAAGGCCATTTCTTTTGAAAAAATGCCCAACAAATTAGGAATGCCATTATTTAGATTGGCTTGCCTTCTTGAATGGGAATGGAGGAGGTAGATTTTGTGGGTGTGTGTGCCAACACACCTTTGTTGTACTTACCCCTTCTCTAAAAAAAGTTTCCTGATTATCCATCGAGCTGCATACCTGAACTGCGCTATCAGTCTAATTTTAGCATTTGAGTAGAAATACTGGTCCTCTCCTTTGGCCCACATAAGCCCACTGACAGCCCTGGAGAAACAATAAATAATATATTTTCCTCCACACTAGAAACTTTCCAGCATATGAAGTCTGTTTCTTCATAAGTAATTTGAAGTAATCCTAACTCTCCTTTGTATTTGCTACCTCGAAACCTAAGGGATAAAGTTACTATTTTTTGCTGCTGAAAAAATGTTCGGCAACAATTGAAATTGAATGTCACCCATGCACATTTAATTTAATAAGATGGTAATTTCATGTTAAATAAATACCAACTGATTATTGAAAACATATGCTTAAAGGATTTAGAAACCACGTAAGAGATACGTATCTCATCTACTGTTGTTGAACTGCAATAAATCTAAGCAATAATCGAGTGCCAATTGTTCAACATACAATAACTGTTTTAATAATGTCAGTGAAATGCGTATTCAGGGCACTTAATTAAATGGAACATGTTCCCAAATATTCTATTTTTCTTAGTTTTGGAACATCTAGAGTAGGAAATTTACTGGCAGCCTTCATCCAAGGGACTAGTTTTTACTCATGTAAAAATATGGCAGGTACTTCTTGTGCTATCAATAAATACCCATTTCATCAGGAAAACTCCTACCACAGAGGTAGGGAAGAAAGAGAAAATATGGCACTTCACTTGCTGTAAATTGGATCTGCAAAGCTGTTTTCTCCATCGGGTTGTTGGGCTGAGCCATGCAGCCTAAGCCTGGAGCTTGTTCTTGCAAACAGTCCATAATTTCCAAATCTAAGCCAGACCAGCCATCAGGGCTGGTCAGCAAATACTTGTGGTGTTTTTGTGTTCCTCGCTCAAAGTCTTTGTTCTACAGAGATGCTGTTGGTTTTTTCTTTAATCTTTTGATTGTTTTTGATAAGCATTGTTTTTGTCTGTGGGCGCCTATGTTTTCAAGCCAAGAGGGACCCATTAGCTCATCTAATCTGATCTCCTCATGTCACATACCAAAGCATTTGGACCAGTTACCCCCACGCTGACCCCTAGTTTACTTGGCTAAGACATACCTTTTGGAAACGCAAACTGTTTTGTTCTGAAAATATGAAAAGATGTTGTATTCACCAGTCCTTTGAACTGCTTATTCCATTAGTTAATGGGATACATGGGCAACACGTTCATCCTTTTATCTCTCTCAAAAAGAGATATTTTAAAAAAGAGATAATTTATCAGTTCTGCTCCCCATGGAATGGCTCCAACTGTGCAGAGAGCCAAGAGTTCCTCACTTTCAGGAACACCTACTTATGTTGATTGAACCTGTTTCCGACACTGTTCTGTAAAGCCTTCCCTGTGGGATTTGCTCCTTGGTAGAGTTTGTCCATTGATCCATCATTACAGCTTGAATGCCAGTACAAATAATGGTAATAATGATACGCGGAGCATGTGAGTGCAAAATCCTCACGTTGGTCTTGCAGAGAGGGTTAAGCTGTTGTAGTAAAGGTTGAACCTCTTCTGTAAGCAGGAGTTGTCCAGTCCAGCTGTGTAGCAAAGATACCCCAAATTAGGCAACTCTGAATGCGTGTTTCAAACATGGTTTTAAGGTGATCCTTTCCAGTTGCCTGTGTTCATTTTGAAGCACAGGAAAGATAAAGGAAATCCACTTTGCTGTGAACCACCCTGTGAGTAAATACTTTGGAAGCTCAGGTTTACCAGTGATAAGTATGGTGAGAGCCAAATGTTGTCTCAAGTTTTGGTGTAAGAGATTGTGTTCACACCAAATGAGCAGTTTGGTTGGTGACCTTTGTCTAATGTCTTCATCTCATTGTTGAAATGAAGAATATCTGTGCTTAGCTCTATTTTCCTCGTAGGACATACACTGCCTGTGGTACCCCTCATGCTAATTCCATGTGTTGATGGGTTGTTTGGGTGCTTCATTGTAAATGACTTTGCTAATTTGCTAACACAGCACTTCAAAAGAAATCTTATCTACATGGAAAGTGAATGTGTTTGGTATTAAATAATAAAATATACATAACCCATGGGACTCTTAAAACTTATTTAACTTCTTTATAAACTTTACAATACAGTATGTGGATATTATAAATTACTTTCCATTCCAAGAAACTGTCCGGGCTTGTTGACCTTCCTTGGAATTTCCTCTTTGTAATTATGTTTAATGTGTTAATAAAGTTCACTTTGAACTGTATGATGGCAAATGGTCTCATAGGACGTGGGTCAGTGCTGGTGCGTTCACCATATGTGAAGCTTGGTGTTAGTTTGCAGTTTAGTTGAAGGGATAGCAAGGCTAAGTCCAAACAATTGTAGAAGCAGTATCTCCTCCCCAGGTTAGCAGTAAAAAGGGGTTCATGGAAAGTTAGGAATGTGGAGTGGGAAATCATTTAGGTTTCACTGCTAGGTGTTACTAAATTATAGTACTATGTTTGAGTCACTATCAAAACACCAAATATCTAGAGGGTTTTCTCACAGAGCTGTAAATCATGTTTACTACATGTATGAGTTGAACGAGTGCATGAACTTTGCAGTGCAGCCCAGGAAAATATAATTACATGTGTGTGTGTTTTTGACTGTGAGAAATATGGACAGGAAGCTCCAGGCTATTCCACTGTTGCATCTTAAATACACTTCTAGAAATTGTTTTTGCTGCTTCCCGGAAATAGCTGTTTTCTAAAGCAAAGAGGTCTCTTGAGTTTTACATAACTCCTTTTGCCAAGAAATAGCAACCATTATCCCTTCCCAAGGCACTGGGGAGGAAAGCAGGAATGCTAATAAAGCAGTGTCAGCAGCAGAGCAGCAAGTGGGGCTTTTCTGTGGTGTAGGATAGTGGATATAAATTGAAAATTGCCCAGCTGTTCAGTAAGACAGGTGTACGGTCTGTCTTTTATATAATGGAACAGAATGGAGATTCCAGTTGCTTGTATTCGTAAATGAGGCAAATAAATCTGCACACTTGTCGGTCTCATGTATATGAGCAGAAATATTTGAAACAAACGAGGTGATCATGGCATTTCCATGTTAATGTTTGACTGGGTTTATATGATCTTGAACTGAAAACTTGGCATCTGTCTGGGTTTGTTGGTTTGTTTCGGGGCATTTTTAGATGTGTTTGCAGATGGGGAAACTACAAGCAAGAAAATAACTTGGTGAAAAATGTAAGTTCTGGATTGTTTAAATTATATTTTAAGCTGATTGCACCCTGGCCCTTGGAACTCTAGGCATGATCCCTGCTAGTAACTAAAATGATTTGAATGTTATGGGGCAAAGCTATATTTAGTTTGTATTTGGAGAAAGAATAACAACGAAGCATGGGGGGAGGCAGCTGCATTCTCATCACTTCTTCCCAAGTCACATCCATGGATGTCAACTCCCACCCTTCTCCCTCAGCCAGAGTATTAAGAAATGATTCTGTCAAATTATTATCTTGAGGACAAGGAGGACTTAAGAGAACCTGCCCCCACTGGGCTTGTGTTGAGGTGGGGCTTAACTTTCTGGGAGAGCTCCTTCTGTTCAGACAGGCTGTGGAACCAGCTGCGCCCTCTCCACTGTGGTGGGGCTTAAAAGCAGTGCCCTGTGGCCATAGGGAGCTGTCCCTGTGTGGTGAAAAACTGCAAGACTTCCCTCTCCCTTCCTGACTACACAAATGCCTAAAAATCTTGGATGGAATATTTACCTAGGGCCTTCTTTTCATGGCCTTCTTCCATATCCCATGAAAAAAATGCTGCAGGAGGTCATTGCTGTGTCCAGGAGCATCACAGATTGGATATTGTTAGCACTTGAAAAAGGCTGATATTTCCAAGAATCACTGCCTAATGGCTAAGAAATCGAGGGGAGCACAGTGTAGGGACTCACCCAGGGTTTATATTCAGGGCCAGAGAGCACTTGCTCTCTGCTACTCTGCCTTGAAAGGATCCAGTCTGGAGCTTTGACCTGTGAGTGCAGGCACATGGCAGTTCACAGGATTCACCCCTAGCCAGAGAGATTATATATATTGGCATTAGTTTTGCGTTGGTGAATATATGAAGTCCCTATTTTAACAGTCTGGTTTAACGAAATGTTTGCAGGTTTCAGAGCGATTCCTTAAGGTGTTGCTCCCCAGTTCTTGGAGTGTTGCCTTGCCCACAAACAAGGCAAGAGCAGCCCTTTCGTGAGCAGCCATAGGGTATTGCATTAAATTAAATAATTTCTGCTCACATACAATACAAAGCTGTATTCCAGGACAGCAGAGATCGTGACACCGGCTGCTCCAGGAGTAATTTCATCTGCCTTTCAATGCTGCGTTCGAGCACGGAACAGACACCGGCAGCAGCCAGGGATGGGAAGTCGGTGGCTACAGCCAGGGTTCAGCCTGCTTTTACCTCCCTGGCAGCTGTAGGTGAAGCAGCAGGTGTTTTCCTGGGATTTTGCCTCGCTAAGCAGCTGTGGAAATGTATCCAGGCTGCAGGGCCTGTGTCCTGGGCTCTGCTCCCACACGGCGGCACTCAGCTGTGAGCACACACGTGCCCCAGCCCTGCAGGGCCAGGCACCAGGGACACTCCCGGATCAGTGCCTCGGGAGGCCTGACTGGGCACTCTGCTCTCCTGGCCACCCCCTGGCATCTTATGGGACAGTTCTGGAAGGTGGGGAGCTCCCATCAGTACCAGAGCTTCACACAGGAAATTGGTGGGCTGTTTTTACTACATCTTTTTGCTCTGTTCATGTAGCAGGAGATGGAACTGCCATAGAGAGACCCTGGGCATTAATCTCCAGGAGAACCTGAGTGGTGGTGAGCAGATTAATATCTCTGTTCAGAGGGGGAAGATGTTTTTGCCTGGTTAGTGTGTGACAGCTCTGTCAGTAGCACCCGCTGCCCTGGGGATATTGGAGAAGGGCCTTTTTGCAAAACACACTCAGCCCTCTCTGCTGCCTCCCCTGATGCCTCTGACAGTGCAGAGTGGTGAGATGTGCCAAAGTGTGTCTTGACTGGAAAAGCATTCATCCGTCACTGTTGCAGTCCCAAGACAGGGCTCTACAGATATGTAGTGAAATAAGACCCAATGAATGCCTGTACATGAGAAAGAGAGACAGACATCGCTGATGATATCAACATTTTACTCTTGCTGTAGCCTAGCTTCAGGAGGTCCAGCTACTAATGGCTTGCCAGGGCGTCTGAAGCCTCTGGTGTATGTGAAGGTGCTGAATTATATTGTGGCTCTTTGTAAACACAGTAGTAATTTACAGTATTTAATAATTATCATGGTGCTTGATATCTGCATCAAAACAGTGATTCCAGAGAGCACTGCTTGAGCAGAAAGTTATTAATGCAAAGATGATAGGTAATAAAATGGGAATATTTACTGCACTAAATGAACAGAAACAAGGCCTCATCATCTTTGTCCTAGGGCTGTACACTACTGAGAAGTGCATGCTGTATCTGGCAAAATTCACAGCAGGAAAAAAGAGTGAGGGGAGACTTTTATTCCTGTTCCTGAGAAAGCTGCTGGAGGAGCTAATGAAGAGCTGCACTAATGTTTTTAGGCAGAATGCCTCTAAGAAAACGCACCCTTTTCTAAATGTCATAAAGGTCTGCGGATAGATCCTGTGACAGGGACTGATCCAACAATTCCTCAGAACGAAAGGTCAGTCAAAGGAAAATGGCATTTAGGAGGACCAAGCTTACCACTGACCCAAACATGTGACAGATCCAGAGGCAACTCTGGTGCCATCAGGAGCACCGCTTGTGCAGCCTGCCCCAGAGAGGCACATGACGTGACTGGGAAACTATCTGATTCCTCCAGGTCTCAAAATTCATCAGGAGTCAACATGAATGTCGGAAGGAAAGGGATTTTGAAGGAGCCTACAGCAGGCTTCCAAGTTGGGAGGAGGGTGCTCTCTCTCCACTGTCCCTGCTTGCCCTGCACCAAACATTTTTTCCCCAGCACTAATTATAGATCTGTTTTTGTCATTTGAATATGCATGAAGTAGGATCCTGGCTCACTAGCAGGTTGCAGTGAAGCTACTCCTTAAGTTTGACTTGGTTTGATTGGGCTCTCGGTCAGAAAGAACCTCTCCAAGGGCCAACCCAGAATTTCAGTAAGTTTGTGGACTTGTCTTTGTGAGCATTTCAGCTCCTTTGCACTGAGTGAGGGCACCACGTAGGGAAATGTAACAGAGTTTGGGGCTGGATTCTCACCAGTGAAGTGAGTGACTGTGAACTCTGCCTTATCAAAGTCAACACACACAGCTCCTCTTCATGGGTGGATTTTCATTTTAAAATATTCAGCAATGCAATTTTTGTCAGACAAGCATTCAGAAGGTTTTGGGGTTATCTCTCCATCCACAGAAATGGTTGGAAATCTCACAAGGTGAAGAACATAAGGGTGGTTTGGAATTTTTAGGAACACCTGGACAGGCAAGATTTCTCATGGTGTTTAGCCAGTTCCCTTGGAGTATGGGAGGATACCATGACCTCCAAGATGCTGTCTCACTGGTGACTGCCTAAGATGTGAAGGGGTGGTGTTATCTTTGCCTTTTTTGTTATCTTTGTTATCTCTGACTTTTTCAGAGTAAGTGCTCTCAAGGTCCTTCCTTTGGGTCATTAGGAGTTCATCAGAATCTGAGTGTGTCTAAGACGCGTTGATTTAACCAGGCTCTTAGTTAAACTCTTTAATGAAAGTTTCAAGCTAATTCACCGCTCTGTTCTCAGCTTGAGCAGCATTTCTGTTCAGCAGCAAAGCTGAGAAATTCATGGGTGCAATTCAACATGAGTAACTGCAACAGCAGCTCTGGAGTAATTTTTGAGCTGGACTGTATGTACTGCCTTAGTCATGCTGAGGAAAAATCAGGCAGACTTTGGAATAATAGGAATTAGTCATGAGGAAGTGCAAATATGAGCTCTGTAGTTTATCCCTTGTGGGTCCAGTCCTGCAAAACACTAGTAACAGGAGTAAAATATGAGGGAACAGTTCCAAATCCCACAAACATCTTGTGGGTTTTGGGTGCAACTCAGCATCAGCAGTTCTTAGCAAAACATTTTGTCCTTGTGCAAGAACAGGGCACTTATCACACCCATTAATAGACTATTCTGGGAAGAGCACTGCTCTTGCAATCTGTGGAGAACTTGTGCAATTAATGAAAAGACAGAAAAAGCAGATGCAGGAAAAAGACTCTGTTTCAAGTTTTCAGAGCTTTGGGAAGGAATTCCGGTTGGAATTCAGCTATGGGACCATTCCCACTGTTGGAGTCTTTATCACTTCTTTTTTTCTGATTGTTGGCCTGTCCAAGTGCATCCTGTTATCATGTGGCAAACAGTGTGTTCACTCTGGCATTCCAGGGACACTCTGTTTTGTATGAATTTATCACCTTTTACAAAGAGCAAATATTTGTCAGGTGGGTCAAACCAGCACGGTTGCTAAGGAAATTTATAAAAATGTCTTCTTTTGGACTATAAGCAATGCTAACATGTCAGGCTAAGCTGTATCTTTCATTGAAGCACTACCTAATGAATGTTCTGTGTTCAACAACTGCAGGCTTATGTGTCTCAGATAAAGCCCATCTGGTGACTATTAAAGGGAATTACTGTACATACAACATGAAAGGATTAAAACATTTGGGGGTGGAGGGGGGGGGCAGAGTTTTGTTGTAACTACCACTCCTGTTACTAATTTTGCCTTCAGTATAGGCGTTAAGTTTAAAACAACTACAGTTTCTTTACCAGATAAAGCAGAACAGTTTGTGTGTTGAGCTCCTTCCTATGACAGTGAAATGCTGGAAAATTTGGAAAAGCAATAGAGCCTCAGAGCCAGGCTTCCCTGGTGGGTTAGCGTGAGCTGCTGCTGAGGGCAACGCTGCGGCTCCAGGTCTTGCTGCATCCCGCTGTCATTGCCTACATTTTCAGCCTTGGTTGTAAGGGATTTTTGGTGAGCACCTTTTATTCTGTATAGCAGTCAGCATAATGGCCAGACTGATGACTCGGCTTTGAATCAGTGCTGTGTCAGTGGCAAAAGTCGTGACAGCTGTTCCTGCCTCTGTCCTTTCCCAGGCCCCCCAAGGATCGCCGATAAAGTGATTCACCGCCAGTCCGTGAGGCTGGGCAGGACCATCAAGCTCCTGTGCCCGGTGGAAGGCGACCCCCCGCCCCTCACCATGTGGATGAAGGACGGACGGACCATCCACAGCGGCTGGACGAGGTTCCGAATCCTCCAGCAAGGGCTGAAAATCAAGGAGGTGGAGAGTGAAGATGCGGGGACCTACATCTGCAAAGCCACCAACGGCTTCGGCAGCACCAATGTCAACTACACCCTCATCGTCATTGGTGAGTAGAGCTGGGGCAAAGCCAGCCCTCACCTGCCCTGGGGCAACAGAGGGAGAGCTGATTTCCACGTAGCTGCCAGTGATTGCCGATTTGCTTTGCTAATCATTCACTGACCTCCACTCTTAGCTGGCCCCTCCTGGTGTTTGAGGATTGCCAGAGCTGGCTGTGCTGCTGCACATCTTCTGCTGCAGCCGGCTGCAGGCAGATAAGATTGTGGAGTGCCAAAGGTTACACATAAACAGAAATGATGCAATAGCCACTGGGGTCCGGATCACAATGAATTCCACACAGGAAAGGCTGTGTGATAAGGGGAGGTCACACTGATCTTTATGTTTGCTGTTGGAACAGGATAGCTCTCAAAACAAATGTCGAAGCACCCACATGAAAATGCACAGTGGGGAGATCCGTGTGCTGAGCTGTTGCAAAGCACGGTGCCTTCAGGAAAAATAATATTTGGGTTAAAACAAGGCTTTGAGCTGGCATGTAACTCTGGGATGCTCAGCTCCTGAGAAATCCTCTTGATGGAGGCAGGATTAAAAAAGCTTCAGATGCTGTCTCAGTGACCATGGGTTCACTGGCAATGCTTTTGGCCATCTTTAAAGGGCTTGCTTGGCCCAGCAATGAGATTTGGGGTTACTTGCTGGGCTGAGCATTCCTGAAGACTCCCAAAGACACTTCTCTGGGTAATCAGAGATGCCTCTATGGCAGCTCCCACAGAAATCTGCTCATTGGTGCTTGGCTGTGGGAAGGCAAAGAGCTGGGTGAAAATCAGTGTGCTAGAGGATGCTGAGAGAGCCAAGAGGAGGGTTACAAAGCAGGGGGTGAGGTCAGATATCTTGCTCACCCTTTGCCTGATCAGCATTGTGAGTATCTGGTCTACAAAGTTCTGTTTCTCTGAGATGGTGGAAGTGAGGACAGAATTTAGGGCAGTTTCCAGCTGCTTGCTGGTTGGCTCTTGGCCTGGTTTTGCTCTATTTCTCCTTTTCCCCCTTTGCAGTAGGAGGGGAACCTGCTGTGACTCAGGGCATGTGGCAAACACTTGGTGCTGCTTGCTGGAGGATTATCACCCGATAACAGGGTGATTCTTGGAGAATACACTTTGCTGCACAGCCAGTGTAGCAAAGGGACCAGAATGCAAATATCTTATCTGGAAAGAGATGCTTCTGTGAGGGAAACCCTCAGGTGACTCCTGTAGCATCAGTGGGATAGACCTGCAAAAATCATCTTATAGTTTGCATAGTTTGAGGATTTGGTTTTTCTCATTCAGCTCTTTCTTAACCACATTCATCCATCTGTGCTACACTGAACCAACAGGGTGAAGTGGAAATAGAGAGTCATGTCTATACAGACTCCTTTCGGATGTGCTTTCCAGACCCTTTGCTGGGGAGAAAGGAATGCTGTAGGAGCCTGCTTCAGTCCAGCTTGTGCTTTTGCAGTATGTGGAAGTTTGCTGAAATCTTTGGTCTTCTGTGTCATCCTGTATTTTCTATAAATCTTAAGTCAGATCCCATTATTCCAAGCAGAGGGGCATCAAGGTATCCATGTCAAAGAAGGCTCTGCTATTCTTGGTAGCACAACAGAAGCAAATGAAAGCAAAAAGGCAGGAGGCACAGGGTGAAAGTTGGGCTAGAATTCAGGAAAGATTGGGACAAAAACTCCAATTCAGTTGCTCAAGGAAATTGGATTATCAGATATAATTGTGTTAAGAACAATAGTGTTCATTATATTTGGCACTGAAAAACCCTGGGCACAAACACTAGTTATTTAGAGCCTTGTAAGGCATCTATGGAAGGAAATGGCAAGCTCCCACTGGCCTCTGTGGATGTGAGATTGAACCCTATGCAAACAAATATTGATCACCAAGTGCTAAGAAAAGGGTAACTTTGACCTAAATCTGTGGCAGACATATGGGCTGAGCTATCATTCATTTCCATGCATCCTTGTTGTTAATACTGGCTAAACCCAGTACTTCTTAGACTATTTCACACTGTCAGTCCTCATCTCACAGTGTGCCCTTGTGCATTCTTGTTGCTGAGACCATTTCTGATGGATTACTTATGTCCCCCGTCTCCAGTGGTACAGTTGTGTTCATGTAGTGTTTCAAACCAATTGCTTTTCACTGTTGCAGTTTCCCCTGAAAACAAATGTTCCCCTTGTGTCTTTCTTGTCAAGCTCTGCAAGTAAACACAAGGTATCACTGACTTACTTTTTCAAAGGACCCAGACATTTAATGCATTGACCAGATGCTCATGTTTGTCTTGGTGAAAATACTTTTGGTTGAGAGAAAATCAATCCCTTGTTGGTTTTGTAGAAGAAGGCAGTGTTTTAAAACCAACTGCATGTCAGTTTTGACGATGAAGATCAAATTGATGGAGCTGTTTTGTTTGTGCTCTGGAAAGCACAAACTTCATTAGGTGGAGTAGCTTTTTGAACCATATGGTTTCTCTATTTTCCCACTCCTTCAAAGGAGAAAAACCCCTCTTATTCCAGCTTTACTGCTAACACCAAACATGTAAAACCACACAGGTGTCAGACATGGGCAAGGTGGTTAAGATATTAGATCTAGAACAGCATTAAATGATTCATGAAACACTAGGACTTGAAAGAATATAATCCATATTGACGTGAGAGCATTCCGGAAATTTAATCAATAATAGCTGGAAAATATTCAGTAGCTTATTGAAAGGTTTTGGAGTTAGGCTGTGTAATTCTAACTGAGCTCTGCCACACCACTGGCAAGTGAGGAACTGTCACCCCTGTGTTATTTACATGGAGGCTGCAGCAGAATAAGATAATGGTTTATCCAAGATTCTACAGAGAGCTGTGACTAAATTCAGCAGTCTCCAGCCTCTCTGCCTGCTTTCAGTGCTGTGTAACTCTTATTAAAATCTTAACTTTTGTTAGCCACTGTGTCACATAATAGTACAGAGAACCAGCAAAAATGTGGGACATTGTACAAAGGAATAAAATGGTCAGTGGATCCTCCAACACTGGTGGGGGCCAGCAGATGTGGAAAAGATGAGCTCCTTGGTTGGACTCTCTGAGATGTAATAATTGAGGTGTAAGTCTGTTTGAATGTCCCTTTGTAGGTTCAGGACAGATCTTGCTTGCAACCAGCCAGCTCAGTGCACAAGCAGAGCAGACTCAGGTGGGCCTCTGCATGTCTGGTAGACAGGACTAGAGCTTGCCTGGCTGGAGAACCTCTCAGTCTGAAAGTGCAGATGAGAGGGATTACAGTGATTTTATAGATGGTAACTGAGATAAAGTGAGACCAGGTGATTAGGCCAAGACCACATAAAATAGGAACTGTGGCTCAGAGTTGAGTCTAAACCTCTTAAATCTCTCCCTAAAAGACTATTCCTCCCTCATAACACTTACTAAAGTCTTCTCCTCCTAATCTTGCATCTTCCTAGCTGCTCTTTTGGAAGTGAGTCTTCTTTTATTCTAGGTTTTTGATCTTCATTTTCAAATAAAGGCTTTGCCAACCCAGATGGTAGCAATTGGTTTCTGCCCTGCTTACTTCCCCATCTTCTCAGACTGCAAGGCCTGGATCCCAGAGATCCAAGGAATCCTGCTCTAATACTGCCCTGCATGAAATGTAAGCCAGTAAAAGCAGATTACCAATATAAGTCAAAACTACAATTTCCTCTCTTAGTTATCCTTAATAGTTTCTGTGGCTCACCACAAGATTTGGGATGCCAATTACACTGCAGACAGATTTACAAATGCTGGAAGAGGAACTTTAATCAGTATTTAATTACATTGCAGTTATTAAGTGTAATGGTTCCTTATTTTGGAGAGTTATGTGTAGCTCATCAAAACAAATGTGCTGTACCTTCCCCAAAAATTATATGTACAATGGTGCCCATGAATTCTTACCTTTTTTTCCTCATCTGACTTAATTCTAAAGGTGTGAAAAGTAACTTTATTTAATTTATAGTTGCTTGGTTGAAACCTGCGGTTTCTTTACTGCATAATTAAAAAATTCCTTGCCAGTGTGCTCTAAAAGGAAACCTAAAGCCAAAGAGGAAGAAAGAAAGTGCTGAATAGCTACTCCTTATTTGAAAACTGTCCACCTTGTGTGCTGAAGGGAGGCATGTTCTGCAGAAAAAAAGCAGCAGGTGGTGTGGTGTAACTGAAGCCTCTGTCGAGCTGTGGCCAGCTTGGAGAAACTGTGAGTTTGCATACGTGGAGCCACACTCCAGCCATCAGGCCCTCCCTGGGAAATCTTAGCCCAAATGAGTGAGCTTTTCCTGACTTATAAATAACTTAGAAAACAAAGTATTCTAACATGGAAGTGCTGGAGGACCTCCATTACTGCTCTCTCTGCAATAATAAACAGTATCCTGAGTTCCAGAAGTCTGGACGTTCTCTGAAGGGAAAATTGTTTGTGAACAGCTGTAGGAAGGACTATAGGTAAATATTTATGCTGTAGCATAATGACCTCTTTCTCTAATGCACAACACAGAGGACTTTTCACTTGCAGATGTGTTGTGGGCCAAGTCCTGCAAGGTGTGCCAGCATTACAACATGTGGGGCTATTGCTACAGGTGCTGCCAGTAAATACTTCTTGCATCAGTTGCTCAACCAGGTGATGAAAGATCAAACTCTCTCTATTTTCACATCTGCATCCATGTTTCTTACTGCTTTCTGTAGCAAAGAAAAAAAAAAAGCACCAACAAGAGCAGGGTTTGGGACTGTCACCTTCCTGCTTCACTTGGTGTTTGTAAACTGCCAATGACACATCTTACTTGGCTGCTTCTCAGCATGAAAAATAATCAACATATAAGTCCAAGAAACAGCTTCTCCTAAATTTCTTTTTCTTGCCCTTCTCTCACTGCTGCAGTTGTTTATTCTCTTATTTGGGTTTTTTTCTGAGGAATATTTTGGTGAAGAATCCTTTGTCTGTCCAGTTCCTATCCCCCTCTGGTGCCTGGCCCTCTGAGGGACCCAGACACTTGGCCCCATTTGGGCTGTAGAGTAGTAAAAAAAGATGCAGAGAAAAGTGCAGCTTGTTGTCCTAAACCACTGATGAACTGTTCAGAATTTGAGCTACATCTCACTTTCAGATAAATCAAATTTGTTGTTAAATGTCTACTGTCTGTCCATTGCAATTGATTGCTTCAAGAATCTGCCCTGACATCAGATGATTTATCTTTAAAGTAGCTTTTTCCTGCTGAGCCAGCTGCTATTTTATGCTTTTTTACAGCTTGTCCAAAGACAGCTCTCTTTGATAACAGGCATGTGTGAAAAATTTGCATTAAAATAACCATTTTTTTTAAACAGTCAGCATAAGTATCCTGAAAAAATTCATGTCCTCGTCTGAATGGATATTTATTCTAATGGTTTTTTTTCTGCTCGTAGTAGTAGAAAATAGTGTGTGAAAAAAAAATTGAGTACAGTAAAACATGGTTTGCATTACAGTTCTCCAATGAAGTCATCAATCCGTGTCTCAGAACTCATTTACAGTGCAAAAGCTGAGAAAACATTTCTAGCCCAGAGTCAGGTGCCACCAGCCATCTTGGAAAAGCATGACAAATTCATTTATGTTTGGGTTTTGGCCTCTTAATAAACTCTGGGGACCAGAGAGAGATGTGCTCAGCAAGAAGATGTGAATCAACACTGAGTCAGCAATGTGTGCACCAAGGGCCTGCTAATGCTAAGCAAAAACTGAAATGAGTCAACACTTCAAAAAAAAAAAGGGAGAAAATATGCAGTTTTTGTGTTTGAGAACAAGGTAGCATAGCCTGTGCTGGTCATGGTATGGAGTTAGCAAAATGTCTTTAGTGCATTTACTTCAACACGAAGTGCAAAGGGCAGTCCATCCAGCATGGGACCATTAACACAATCACAGGGCATATAATCATGGCTAATGATGATTAGTCAGTCGTTATAAGGGAATGAAGAGTTCTTTGTGACAATAAACAGTAACAAAGTTCGTGTTTAATTTGTTGAGGCCCCAATCCGGCAGCTGGATCTACGCTGGTGGCCTCCTGTGCACACGCAGGGTGATTAACACCAGATGAGGATCTGGCCATAGCCACTGATGCTTAGTGATGGTTATGGTGCTAATTAAAGCTCAGATTGGTTTGGGCCTTTGGGACCTGGGCAGAAGAGGGGAGCCTACCCAAGGCCCAGCCATTGGAATCATTGCACAAGGACTTTCTGTGAACGTGTGGTGAGGTGCCACCGTGTCACCCTCCCTGGAGGTGTGGGTAGGGGTTTGGTTCTTAACAAGAACTGCCTTAGTGGTGTTGCCACTTCCAAGGAGACTGGAAATGGGCATGGACAGATCCCAGTGAGTAGAGGAGTCAGTGAAATGTGAGTATTTTCATGTTTTGGTGCAAACTCATAGCTAAAAGCTGTTCACTTGGAAGTGAAGCTCCTTTTCCACTGGAAGTGACTCATTGTTGACTAATGATGCCCTCACCCAAGCAAGGGCTCTTCGTTCTCAGTGTTTATTAGTGTAGGCATAAAGACACACACCCTGACCAAGCTTGGTGCTGCTCAGGGACAGCAAGGGCATGTGAAAAGAAATCTAAAAGCAATCTTTGAATTTGAAGGGTTCTTCACTTCTTCCTCATTTGAGAGATCCAACTCGGAGTCCAGCAAACTCCCTGTCCAATATATACAGCATGCTGAGTCCTGTAAAACGTTCACTGTCCTGGGAGAGGAAAGAAGGAGAAGGAAATATGCTAAAATGAAAAGGTGTGACTGTTGCTGGATTGCTGCAGGCAAACAATTTCAGTAGTTTTCATAGTTTTGATGAATACTGCACTATGCTGATGCCCTGTAACAATTTGTTCTTGAGAAGCTTGCTCCATAAAGAGGTGATGATGTGAGTGCCAGTATTAGCTGTAACTATCCTAAAAATGACTGATCAAAAATGTAACACCGAGTGGTTTGACTGATGGTCTTGGAGAATAGGTGTAAAAGGCTGGAAAATACCACAACTGGGCAGCAGTCTTGTTTCTTCCAAGTCCAGATCTAGAATGTAGCTCAGTGCTAATGCTGTATAATGTCCACAGTTTTTACAAGATCTTTGTTCAGTTTTATTGGTTTCATTTGATTTTATAACAAACTTTACAGTATGCTTATCAATACATCATGTTCTGGCTAACAAAAGCCTCACTGTTTCGGGTAGATCTCTTTTTTCCCTTCGTGAAGCTGTAACATAGAAGCTGAGTTAAGAAGGTGACAACACCTGTTCACAATTTAAAGGAAATGAAAAGATTTTTTTCCATGGATGTAAGCATGAAATTCATACATATATGTATGGGTATATAATTTCCCCCCATACTCCATCCTGTGGCAGACTGTGGCAAACCAGAGCTGCAGCCAGTGTAAATCCCAGGCATGCAGGACATATGGATGCATTTAGCCCACAATCCTTTGCAGATGCCTCGGAGTGTGTAGTGGCTGCTACAGCCGTGCAAACAGCAAGCTGCAGCTCTGCTTGCTGCATGAATATTGTTTGGGAATGAAAGCAACACACAATACCAGGCAGGCTGACATTAAAACCATGTTTGATCTGAGCAATTTATGGCTTCCTTCTGTTAAACGATATTAATAGAAAGAGCCTCTGATCCCAGCGAGTTTGTGGTGTTCATGTTGGGCTTTTCTCGTCAGTTTGTCTGAGGCTAAAAACATCTCTTGCCTCTGACTTTGTTAATCAGAGCTGTCTTTGTTGCAATCCTCCATATGGGCAGTGGGCAGAATTTCTCTGTTGACAGTGCAGTGCTGATGTGCTCAGCCGGAGATTTGTCTGCATCTGCCTATCCACAGTGCTGAGAAATAGCTGTGTTCATGGGTAAAGCCAAGGCAGTCCCTGCTCCAGGCAGGTGATCTGTGTGTGTGTGGAAGGAAGCCTTCAAAGGGTGGTCTAGATTCCCAGTCAAGGTTTGCTGTGACTGCAGAATAGTAGTTAGGAGCCTTTCAATCACTAGCACCCCAAGGAATGAGAAGCCAGCAAGCTAATTGCAGGCCTGGGCATCAGCAGCTTTGAGCTATCTACCACCTTGCCAAGCATCCAAGATGACTTATCTTCGCCAAATAGCAGGGTCTTTCTGTGAGCTTTCCTACAACTACTGCTGTCCCCCCCTATTCCTGACAGTTTTTCCTCGGAGTTGTGCTCCTCCTTCTGCTTCTTGCTGAAGGCTGGGAGTGAAGGATTTAGCATGGCCTCCCTGGACTCAGAGGACCACTGAAGCTGTGTGGAGCTTCATGGGCACAATGTCTCCAGGAGGTCTGTGCCAGAGCACTGTGCCCCATTCCCTTGTGCCACCACACAGCTCTGCTGTCCTCAGTTTGCCCAGTGAATACCACAGATAGTGGGGTTTTAGCCAAATTTTCCCTTTGGTATCAGTTAACTCAGAAATACCCAAAAGGCACACTTGTAAATCAAAGCACAGTGAAGAATATTTATTATAGAGTGAGCAGTGCCAAGTTAGACCAGTTTATCATGTGTAGCTTGAATGTTGTTTTTGGAGACCACTTTTTTATGTGTAAGTGCACGTACACAGCACCAATTGCTCACATGCTGCCTCTTGATCCACGCATGTAGGTATGTTGCCTGTTAAAATGTATAGTTGCTGAGGAGCTGTATTTTTACATTCCTGTAGGGTCTGGTTCTCTGCCTTCCCTGTGCTGTCTTTGGCATCGACATTAAGAAAAAGATGAAAAAAGGAAAATAAAAATCAACAAAACTGCTGAAAATTAGTGTATAGACCTATTTTAAAATCCAATTTATTTTTGTTCGTTGAGAGGAAGAACATATTCTGTGTTGTCCTTGGTGAATAATATCATTGTGCTAGAAGGCTTTGATTCTTCCTTCTTTATAATAATGTGGGTTTCATAGTCAGAAGACCTGAGTGTTTACATTATACACTTCTTGGCAATAAAATTGGAAAAGAAGAGGAAAAAAAAAGTACTAATCCCAGGAGTTCTGAAACCTACACTCCTTCTTAAACGTACCCTGTTAAAGACATTAAGTCCCTTGCAAACATCCATCTATCAGCAGTTGAGAGTTTGTAAAAGGCGTACTTTGTTCTGAACTCCCTGCCCTACTGATTATGCACAGTTCTTTTATTTTGAGAATAGGATGACGACCCCTTAGCCTGGTAATGATGACAGATTTATGTATTTTAACACCCAGACGCTGCTGTATTTGTAAGGGCTGCCAGACTCCAGCAGTGCTGCAACCGTAGTTTATTTTCATTGTCAGTTTGTGCTGCTTTTTAAGGTGTTCTGCAGCCACTGGAAGCAGCACCACTGCTGCTTTCAGAGGTTGAGATGTCAGGATGTTAAGAGCATAAGCCACCATCCTTGGACTGTTTCCACTCATAAAATGTCAGTTTTCCTCTGGTTGCACTGGCGGGATGGAACCTGCTCCTCGCACCGAAGCCAAGGAAAAGGGGGGAAAAATAAGCAGTGAAAGGTATCAGATAACACAGAATTTATCCCTTCACTTTCTACTCCCATTATGTATTTTGTAGCTCTTGAGTTAATGTTTTAAAGAAAAGCTTCTTTTAATATGCAGCAAAAAGCAAAGAACATAAACACACTTTGCAGCCGTAGCTGTTAAAGTCTGTGTGGGTCAGCACATCTGTCCTCTGCACACTGCATCTGCCTGTGATTTTTATGGGTTGTTTTAAATTACTGCAAGTGGCAGAACAATAGGGAGACAAACAGTGAAAACAATGCTGTTGTTTAATATTAAGCTAAATTATTAACAGGCCTGTACAGAAAATATTTCATGTAAATTACAGGGAAACAAATTATTTTATTTTCCATTGCAATGATCCAGTGCAACAAAGGCAGCTGATGTCTTTCTTCTTTTCTTCTTTTCTTTGATCTTGCTTCAGATATGCTTGTTCCTGTGTGTGTATATAAAATTCTTACAGACACACTGAAAGTTGTTAGGTTATAGAGCAAAAAATGCAGAATATGGATGGCTTTCTGATCTCTTCATGCCAGCCAAGCCACTGAGTTTACCACACAATTGAAATTATACATAGGACTTCCATTGTTTTTTTCTTCTTCCAGTTCATTGTTTGCCTGAAAAATGTTGTCAAGTCATTTGAACTATTGAGTTGAGTCAGTTTTCTGCTTGATTGTCAACAAAAGGCTTTGAAATATTTGGCATTGAATTCTCCATTGCGAAACAATGTTGATTTGGAAAAAGTATTGCCACCAAATTCTTCATTGAGTTTTCTTTAGTCCAATATTGAATGTTTCTCTTCTTAAAGAGAAGCCATGTGACCTGGCATGTTGGTTTTGTGTTGGGTTTTTCTCAAACTGGAAGAAATGACGGTGACCTTTGCACTGAAGTAGGCAAGGATCTTCATCTCACCTTTGCTGAATGTGCAGCTGGCAGGAGAGAGGAGAACTGGTGACAGTCCTCCTTGGTCACTGGCAGGGAACTGGGGGAGTTGGATCCACTTCAGATGCAGGCTGGGATTCCCTGCTGAGCAATCCCAGGAATCTCGTGGAGGAGAAGGACGACGCCTCCCCAGTCCCCAGCACAGCCCAGTGTTTGTGCTCTGTTTGCAGTGTCTCCTGACAACTGCAAGCCCACTGCAGCTCCTCCTGGTAGCCCTGGCTTGTTCTCTGGCAGGAGAAATGCCAGCCCAGGAGAAAGTTGTGGCAACAGCCTCAAGAGGGTTGTGTCAGCCAAGGTCTCTTGTGAGCTGCTTCGGTTTGAGTGTGGTTTTGTTAATCCCTTTCCTTCAAGGAAGATGCAGAAGCCTGCTCTTCTGGGAAGTGAAAATATTGATGGTGAATTTTGAGAAGCTAGTGTGTTTCTTTGGTTTGAAATGCAAGTAAGCATGCTCCTGACATGGGAACTGTGTCCTGCTCACACTGTCTTCATCTATAGGGACTCCATCACCCCCTTTCCTTTGGGGTGGTTTTCAGAGCCTCTAGGGAGGTATCTGAGAAACTCTGATCAAGACCATTGTAAAAACATGCCTGTGTGACCTTCCAAAAAATGAGGTTGTTTTCTGGCTGCTCTGCCCTTGGATAATTATGGAGAATTTTGTGGTGGCCCCTTGACACCTTGCCATGATAAACAGACAGAAGAGCAACAGCTTTCTGGGGTAAATGGGTGGAACTGCATGTGAGAAGAATTTGGCCACTGAACATCCTCAGTACTGTCAGTGCTCGTCTGTATCTCAGATCTCTTCAGAGGGAATGATTTGGATACATTTTACCCTTGTTCTGGGGCAAAAGCTGCATCATGGACATGCTCAACTACAAATTAACATGTTAAACCTTAAATACACAAGTTATACCTTGTATGTGGTTATTGCTATTCATTTGTTTGACCTGTGTTAACTCAGGAATTTTTGGCCCTGTCTGTGTTCAAAGCTCCACACTTAACAGGAGGACAGGCTGCACACTGGGCTGCTCACAAGAGACATCTTTGCCACCCTTCAGCATCTTCATCAAGTGAGGGAATACTGCAGATCCTGTGATAGCACCTCTGTCCCTCCAAAGCCATGTCATATCCTTGGCATATCCTGAAGGGGAAACTCTTTAAAAGTTTCATTAGATCCTTCCCACCTCGTATTTGGACAAAGCACTCTTCTGTGTTTTGGGCCAAATCTGTTCATTTTCTCTCATATTCTATGGGCCACAGAAATAGTTACAGACATGAGGAATAAAAGCCAACAAGTTCCCTGCATGTAATTCCTGTTATTTCTGCTGTAATCCTTTTTTAGAGTGTTTTTCTGCTTTTCTTATTGACAACTATCTCCCTAGAGCTCTGTACCAGCTTTTATGACACTTGGTACAGGGAGCCTGTTTCCTGTGGAGAAATAACCAGTTTGTTTATTCCTATATAGAGTTCTGACTTGCTTTTTTATATTGCAGATGTGACATGACACCTGGTGCCACCCCAGCACTCTGCAGGATGCACAATGATAATGATTTAACTTTTGGGGATGGCATTGCTTTTGGGCCTCGCTTGTTTATGGCCCCATGGGCTTGGAAGGTGTTTTCAAGACTGTTAACTTCACCCTTCCTGTTTTGGGGGATTTGCTATTGTAATGCAGTGGGGTTTTTTTTCTCCAGCCTCAAATGCTAAACCATGGCTAAGGGGAGGTGATAGGGCCAGCTCTTTGCTGATACTTTGGTCTCTGCTCTGAGCAATGGGTGGATTTTTAGCCACTGCTTTTTTCAAGCATCTCTTCAAATATAACATGACTCAGGCCATGAGGAAAACACTTTTCATGTTTTTACTGAGGGGACAAGTGGGCCCCACTTAGAGGCCTGTAGTGTTAAAGGAGGATGGTAAACTGAACTTCAGCATTTTATCTCTGGGACCATCAAAGATAGAAGATAAAGGGGAGTTTTTCAAAAGCAGTCAGCCGAGGCTGAGTCAACCCCTTTTGAAGAATTCCCATGAACTTCCATGGGATGAATATTGCCATTGCTGAAAGCTTTTGAAACCTTACCTAACCATCCAGTGACACTTCTTGAAAAATGTGTGTACTAAGCGCACATTCCTGGGAAAATGTAAGGAGGGTTCACATGTGTTGAATGCTGAGGTGCTTTCTCAGAAGCAGGTGTTTTGAAAGGAAATTGAGAAAACAGGTTTCTAAAGCAATTTTAATGAGCTATAGTGTCTGCCCTAGTCAGCTGGGACACAGTACTTAGAATCTGTTTTTTAGAATAGTTTTCTCTCCTGTAAGCAAGCCTGACTGATCAGCTGGCTGTGGCAGTAAGCAATCCCCTAACAACAATCCAACACATTCAGCTGATGTGTGAAGTGAACAAACCTACTGCAAGGTTTGCTGGTGTCTGACTCAGAGCTCATATGATGATTTGGGATTCAGAATAGGAAAGCCATTTCTGTACCACCTCTGGATATGAGCTGAAACAGTTAAAACAAGCTAGTAGGAATACAGAAGCTGAGAACTGAGACAGTCCCAAGGTTGCAGTAATCAATTTTTTTTTTCCACTTTATGAAAACTGGAGGCTCAAATATCAGGAACGCTGTTGTTGGATGTAGTCCATGCATGCAGTTGCCATTGGTTGTGGTGGGAAATCAGTGGAGTTACTCAGAAGGAATGTATGTGAATGATGAGCAGGGTGCCCCACCCATGTTGCAGGACTGCATCCCGATACCTGCCCTCCTTAGCTGTAGGACTCATCTGGAAATTCATTGGACTTACTTGAAGAGAATGGCAACTGTTGCAGTCCTGTGGGGAGGAAATGAAGGACGGAAGGAGCAAAAGGAGAAAAACATTATGGGAGGGATTTAAAAAAAAAAAAATCTTTCCTCCTGTTTGTATTGCAGACACGTTAAGTACTTAACATTTTAAGAGCATCCCTCGACTTAGAAAAGCTGTCAGAGATGGGATTCAGTATGAGTCTGCCAGATTGATTTACAAATCGGCCTTACGAACTCCTGCTGCTTAAACATACCAGAATGCGACAATTAAAGCCAACATCTGGAATTCATTGGTGGAGCTGATCCTAGATAAACATTAAATGAATGTCCATTTCCTTAGCATTGGATTTCCTCTGGCTACCACAGCTTAAGCAGTGTCATCCTATCAGATAGAGCTGATGCTGATAGCAGAGCAAATGTCAAAGTCATGAGCCAGATCAATTTATTCTGTCTTTTAGCACTGAAACTAGGACTGAAGCTGGGCTGAAGACACCCACTGGTTTTTTCCGCTAGACTGCGGGAATGGATTCCTCATTTTGCTAACCTGGGCTAAGCTGACTCGCTGTCTCTCCTGTGCAGAATACTTCAGATTGGTTAGGTTAATCTCACTTGAGGAACTTTGTCTCAGTACTTTCTTCTCTCTCTGTTTCCGCCAAACCCAGCAAGGTCACAGAAGTCTCCCTCCACTCTACAAATCCAAGGAGGGATTTTGTTTGTTCGCTTGTCAGAAACAGCGAAAATCAGCTAATGCATTTGGGACTAACTCCCAAATTAGTTGCAGATTACATAAGAGGAAGCCAGTCACAAAAAATACACATCTTCCTTTGCAACAGGTCTCTAGTATTCAGCATCTTCTCACTTTTACCAGTCTGACAGTCAATGGATTCTCCTTCTCACCTCTTGCCCAGTTGTTCACCTTTATAAAAGAATCAGCTCAGCACTTCAGTTTCCTCAGGGAAAAAATTGCATGACCCTTTCCATTTTCTTCCCTCCTGTATTTTCACACTCTGTCTCCCTTCACTTTGTGGAGAAGCTGAATCCATGTGGAGATCACTCTTGGCTTGGAGGTGAGTTTTCAGGAGGCATTTGGGTTTCCCATCTCTCGTATCCGATTCAGCGAGGAGCAGCACAGCCATGAGGGCTGTGCTTGCCATACCCCAGAGCTCTCAGTGTCACTGTAACACCTCAAGGGCCGGTGCATTTCGGGAAGGGATCACGAGCAGGTTCCCTGAATCACCCTGCTGAAGCGGCGGGACCTTGCGCCTTCTCTCTTCTCAGCCCGGCTGAGCTGGGGGGAGCCCTGACCCCTCTCAGGGCACAGAGCGGGCTCAGCACGGCCCTGCAGAGCCCTGGCACTTTGCATTCCCCTTTTATAGGGTTGCCTGCTCAGGGTAGGCTCGAAGAGGCAGAGGTGTTTTCCTTGCTGGTTGGCCCTTTTTCCCTTGTGGCTCTGCAGGCGTTAATCTGCAAGTGGAAACCGAGACGCAAAAGAGCTCCTCAGAGAGGAAAGGTTCAGGTGAGTTTACAGTTGTGTTATTTTGCTTTTCTGGTGACTTCTGTGTGGTGGGTTTTCCAAAGCAGCCGATAAATACTTTTCTCTCTGTTACGGTGCCCGACAGTAGCCTGGAGTCCCTTTTCCTTCCTACAGAAGATAGACCTTTGAGGTCTATAAAATTTATACAGTACACTTTCTGATTTTTATTAGCCTAGTAAAAGAGATCATATTTTGTGTGCTTCTGTATCTCTGGAACGTATGGCTGGGGAATTATTCTGCAGGGCACCAAGCTGCATGTTGTGGCAGAAAGTACTGATTTATCTGAGCTGTGAAAGTGGTAGACCAAGGAGATAATGAAAGTCCTTGAAATGTTTCAGACATATACAGCCATTTTAGAATATCCCACAAGGGGGCTGTGGGTTACATTGTCATTTAGCATTTAGTTGTTGCTAATTAGTTCCACCTAAATACTGATTTCCCCAGCCCATTCCTTGTCTTTCAGTTATAACACCACAAAGAGTGAATTTGCTTTACTCTCCCTGTGTTTGAAAACAATTTCATGGCAAGTGCTCTGTTTGTGGTTGTGCAGTGAATCCAAATACCGTTAAAAATACAGTTATTTCTAAAATACCTGTGTTTCCATGCCCAACTATACATGGGGAGATTAGGGCACAGCAGAAAGCAAGTCCCAGAGTCTGAAGAGATAAAGTTGATCAAGAACTGGTGGAGTAAGAGGTACTAACAGGTAGAGGAAATTTCTAAACCTTGTGCAGAACATTGGTAGAATAAGTGGCCTCTATATGCCTCCTATTGGTTTTTTTCTCTGCATTGTTTTTCTTATCTGGGCAGCTAAAAAAGGAAGCGAAGTGTTAGCCAGTGAAGCACATGTTGTTTAATAGCCTGTTTCGACTCAAAGAGAAATTTATACCAAGACTAGGCAAATAGTGGTGCTTGTGACAGGGCTGGAGAAGAACAGGGGCTGGAAGGTACATGTAAATTCTGCCTGCCATATCAGCCATGACTTTTACCTTAATAATAAGGAAAATGGCATTCTTCCAGTGAAGGAGAAAAGAAAATGGTAGAGATGCATGTGAAGAAGTAAGAAGAGTTTTTTTCCCAGTGGTTGGCCTAGGCTGGAATATTTTTAGGTGTACATATTCTGTCCAGTTCCTTTGTTTGCTGGTAGAAGGCCTCCAAAATGACCTTATGCCAATACAGAGAGAGACGTGGGAGCAGAGGGGATCATCCAGTGTCACTTGGTAGGATGGTGGGGGTATTTCTATTGGGAAGATGATGGCAACTGCACAGCCTAGACACAACCTAGAACTTTCCTCTGTTTGTTTGTGTCTCTTGCAGTGATGAGGAGGCTGAGCATAGAGGTGAGGAGGCTTTGGGTCTATGTTAGCTTTGCACAGTCCCAGAGGTGCTGTTAGAGAGAGATGCCACATCCTCTTGGCCTCCTTCTTCCATGCAAAACCCCACTAAATAGCTGTGTCCTCACCACTAACACAGGTGAATGCCCTTACCACCACATGGAAGAAATAACCAAATTCTTTGGCCTTTTGTTCAGTAAAGGCCAGTGGAAGGTAACTCTGAGGTGACTCTGTTTCCTTCTGCATCATTTTTCTGACCTAAAAATAACACTGTGGCCCTTGTGGTTGCCATTAGGGTTATTTAGTGCTACAGCCTTTTTTTTTCCCCCTTCCCTTTCCAGAACACTAGTGCTGCTGAGCAGAAGAACTGCCCCATTGTGTGAGCCCAAAGGAAACACTGCATAGAAAATGTGAGGAATTTTTAGGCCATGATATGTTTGGACTAGGAAGTAGGGGACTCAGAGGAATGTGGAGTACAGTTCCAAAAATATTCCTTGCAACAGCGCTCTTGGTCAGTAACAGTTATTTTTGTTGGCCTGCCAGCTCCCTGGAGCAGGGCTGATGTCATTCTCCAGCACGGTGGAGGTGGGAATACAGAGAGTGCCCTGTGGTTTTGCAGGGCTGAGAGTGGACAGCTGAACCAAATGCCTGCTCCTGTCTCAAATGCTCTCTCTGTTTTGAAAAGAAAATTTAAAGGCAGCATATTGTAGGGGATGGTGGGAGTAAAATCCTTAACAGCACCACAGAAACATTTTCTGTAGTCGTAGTCTCTTCCTTAGATCTTCTGCTTTTCTCCTCTCAGTGATTTATGTGCTTTGGAGTGTTTTTTGGACTGTTTATGATGTTATACTGCTTTTGTTATTAAAAGTGATCAAATCATAACATGTGGTGCTCTGGTACCTGAGCACCTCTGTGTGGGACACAGGCATGTGAATGTCTTTACAGTGATTAAATAAGCTGATAATACACCCTAGAACACCTCTGGAGAAGAAAACCAGCTTTTTTAATCTTCAACAAGCAGGACAGAGATGTAAAATATTTGGATCTTTTTCCATGCTGGTGACTCTGAAAGGTCACTGTGATCTTGGTGAAGCTGATTTGACTTTGATTTACATGTGAGGGAGAGGCCAAGAAATAGAGAAATTGCATTTTTTATAAAAAAGTTTATCTAGGCTGATAAGCTGGTAAAAGCTGTGTGCATCCATGAGTGGTATGAACCCAGCAAGCTCTAACTTCACCTCAGTCCTCTATAACCTGAGTTATGGTCAGCTCATTACCCCAGAGGCAAGGGTGGCACAGCATACAGGACACGAGGCAAGGATTTTAATCCTGGTTCTGGTATTTAAGCAGACCATTTTACCATGTGTGCCACTGGTTATTGCTTTCTACCCAGGTCTTAAATACGACACATGTGTAGCCCTAGAGGGACTGTGTTCATCCTCGAGGGGCTCTGGTTTTCGTTTTGGCATCTGGATTTAATTGCAGCCACAATTTGTGTCTTCACCAGCCCTAGTGAAAGTTGTGTCTCGTGACTTGACGTGAAGGGCAACTCACATGAGCTATGGGAGTGGTCCAAAAGTCCCCTTTTCAGATCTTTATTGCATCCTGTTTTATGGGGAAAGGAAAAGCCTGTAAAAAAATCATAGTGCTACCTTTCCTCAGCCAGGTATCTTGGGGCTGCAAGGGAAGAAAACAGTACAAAAACAACCCAAAAGCATATGAATGCAAAGGTTTCCTAACCTTGAAACTTAACTTTTGGGTTGATGGAATCCATGCAATGCTGACAGCTATACAGTGGCAGGAAATTGTTAAAGGTGTCAGCTTTTCCATTTTAATTCTGGGAACACACTGGCTGTAGATTTCCTTGAAAATACTGCTGAAATGGTCCCACTTTCTAAATTGGAAAGATTTACAATATACCTTTTCTGTTAACCTCTTGTTCCTCAAAAGGTTAAGTGAGGGAAATTCCTCTTTTTAACACTGTTAGCTGTTTGACAAGCTTTCCTTAGCAGTGAGTAACAGTGGATTTCTCAGCAAATTCACCAATGTAATCGTAAAAGAAACATTAACTTGCAAGTTGTCTACAATAGTCTTAGAAATCTGCTTCTGTCATATAATTCATACACCCTGTTCAATTCTCATGTTGCATAATGTACTAGAATGGAATAGCACAGAATAGAACAGATGATTTCAGTTGCATGGGACCTGTAATAATCATCTGAGCAATTCAGGGATGACCGAGTTAATAGGTGCTGCTAAGGGCATTTTCCAAATGTCTCAGGCACTTCCAGGCCCAGGGCATCAACCACTGTTCTTGAAAGTCTGTTCCAGTATTTGACCAACCTCTTGGTAAAGAAATGCTTCCCAATGTCCAGTCTAGGCTTCCCCTAGTGCAGCTTTGATCCGTTCCCACACATCCTGGCACTGGATACCAGGTAGAAGAACTCAACCTTCCCTCTCCACTTCCCCTCCTCAGGAAGCTGTAGAGAGTGATGAGTTGCTCCTCAGCCTTCTTTTCTCCAAACTGGAATCATAGAAGTGTCTAGGTTGGAAAAGACTTTTTATATTTTTGAATCAAAGTAATAATGCTATTCCAGTGCTTGACCACCCTTGTTGTGAAGAAATTTTTCCTCATATCCAGTCTTACACAGCTCGAGGCCAGCAGGACAAACAACTTACACAGGTGAAAATAAATATAAGCAAAATAAATATAAATGTATATGTATAAAGGAGAGTGGAGTCTGTTAAATTTTGTGTTAGCATAGGGCAACAGGTTTACCTTTAACCAGGACATCTTTCCTCAGTCTTTGCTGGGGAAAAGATGGAGCTTCGGTAATGTGAGATGTAGGCCGCTGGTTCAGGCGTGGGTTTGTTGCTGAGTGTTGAGTGTGGAGTGCAGGAGAAGGAAAGGGTGCTCCAATGTGCTTGAAATGTGAGTGGAATCTTGGACAGTGATGGGATATACTGGGAGCTAATTTGGATTAAAACTAGAGCATCTTTTGGCAGGACTGGAAAGCTGATGTCACTCTAGGAAGGAAAAGTTGATGAAGCTCTTGGAAAGTCTGGAAAGGTTTTCCCAGGAATAATCCATGTTTCTAGATTTCTGTCTATAACAGCTAAATAACCAGCTGTGTCTTTCCTGCATGGATTTTCTTGGGACAGGTCAAAAAAATTAGTTGTGTCTAGTGTTTAATCAGAACTTCTTGGTTTATCCGTGAAGCTGCCGTGGGGAGGTGATGGGCTGTAGAATATGTCAGGGTTAATAGACCAGTCAGTCCCTTGATTAGGTCTACCCTGGCAGCTGCCTAGCAGTCAGCTTCCAGTATAAATAATATTTCAGCTCTGGGGTTGATATTTCCAAAGCTTAAAATATGAAGGCCATACTGTGCTCTTTCTCAATATCATGACCTTAATAGGTTTCCAGTAAGAGCTGTAAGAACTGTCCCCGCACCCGCTCTGCTTTGTGACTTGAAAACATCTGTGCAGCAGTGCATGGCTCACTGTCCTGGGCAGGACTGAATGGAGACCAGTGCCTAATTGGACAAGGAAGGTCTTTGATGTGCCCCAGACTAAAGACATCAGGTGGTCTCTGTAATTAGTCACTGAAGCAGATTTGGAATTATGAAGCAAGTTGAATCAGAAGCATTAATGGTCACGGCTAATTATTTTTAGAATATAATAGACTGTTTTGATTGGAAGAGACCTACAACTACAATCTAGTCCAAATGCCTGACCAGTTCAGGGCTGACCAAAAGTTAAAATGTTGTTGAGAGCATCTCTTAGAACATTGGCAGGTTTGGGCATTGACTACCTCTCTGGGAAGCCTGTTCCAGTGTGTGACCACCCTCTTGGTAAAGAAATGCCTCTTGGTGTCCAGTTCAAGCCTTCTCTGGCACGGCTTTAAACCATTTCTGTTTCTGTCCTTCAGTCAGGCAGATAAAATGCTGTGACTGGGTGTACTGGGCTGTTGGGGCACATACTGAAGGAGACAAGCAGGACAAAGGAAGCAGCAGCACACTGTCCTGCCCTGAGAAAAGCAGGTAGAAAAGAGGGTTTGAAGAGGGTGAGGGTTAAAAGGTCCCAAGTGCTTCTTTTTAAGGAACTCAGTGGGTCAGGTTATGGGCACCTTATGCCGACACCTAAAGCATCAGGGGTTTATTGATAAAAACTTCTGTGGTACCTATAGAAGTTACCAAAATACCATGAAAATTGAAACAAGGCTGTTTAGAGGAAGTTTTATACTGGCTGGAACACCTAGGGAAGCTAAGACACCTTTGGACTTAAGGAGTCCTGGCCCTCATGAAGATGGTGAAATGGGGAATGTGCCAACAATTTCCTGGAGAGCAAGGTCCTGTGTGTCTCCTAGAGCCCTGCCATGCTATTATACAAGGAAAGGTTATTGAAACAGGGTGTTCCCATAGTCACTTCCTCACATTGTCATTGCAGCACCTTCCCCCAGTGAAATTCCTGCCTTTATTTCAGTCATTAACAGAGTCCCAGTTTTTAGCCAGCTGTTTCCCCAAGGTTTGCTGTACAGGGCAAGTCCTTGCCAGGGCCCTCTAAAGAAGATTTCTCTGTCTGAATTGTACTGTGAAGCAAAGCCGGCACTGAACACTGGATTCATTTTCTGTGTTATTGTTAGAGTGAGCTCTTTATAACCATTCAATTTTCTTTTAAATAAATCCCATTTGGAAAAACAAATCCTGCCCATAAAAGCAGCTCTCTGTGCTGGGTTAGTTTTCAGCATACCATGCACAGCTGTATATTTGGGTTTATGTCTCCAGGCTAAATTCTCATTCCTGTGTGCAAGCAGTGTGCTCATGTTAAAGCAATGGCAAAGCTGTTTCTTGGGACTCTTGGGCTTTCACTGGCATTAGGAAAGATGGAAGAGAATAAGTTAGGAAAGTGAATAAGCCAGACAGTTTGTGCCAGGGAGTTTTGTGTGTGAAAGATTAGAAAGGGACCAATGGAGTGTAAGGTGGTAGAGATCCCTGTGGCAGCTTTTCCCCTCTCTTCTGTGCAGTGAATGATTCCTGTTAGTCTGGCTCCCAGGTCTGAGCCTATTTCTTCTCATCCCTTCTTCTTCCTTCATGCTGATCCAAGTCCCCTGTGCATCATGGAGATGAAGCATCACCTCTAACCACTTTCACAGGGTGGAGGGACATCTAACCAGGGTGTCCCCCCTCCAGTGCAGAAGTGTTATCTTTCTCTGGCCATGACTTTGCTGTGCCCACAGAGGATGCTGGGAGGGCTGAACAGGGATAGATGCAGTTGCTCTTTAAGATCTCCTTCAGTCCAGGCATCCTATGATTCTGTGATTCATGCTTTCCAAAAATGTGCAGCTTGCAGTTTAATCTTCAATGCTTCACACAGGCTCTCTCTTTAAATTCCTTTTTCTCCTTTTTTTTTCCCCTACAAGAAGGAGATGAGAAGAAGCAATTGGCCACAATTGTTGCCAGTTCCTCGCTGCTGACATTTAAATATAAGGAAAAGTCAGCAAAATATAGAATCTGTGAAGAGGGAGAGAGATCTTAAAAGAAACCATGGGAATGTTTGAAACAAAAGTGCTATTATTCATTGTGGGCTTCGTTTCAGCATTTCCAGGGTGTAAGGCACTGCAGACTCCACTGCTGGGACACAGAATGGGAAATTTCAGCTGGGAAGAGCCATCTGAAGATACAGTTCTGAAGGAGTGTGAGGCACTCTCTTCCTTTCTATCCACACTACATCTGGAATTATTTCACACAGTTATTTATGTTACAACAATGGAGCTATTAATGCTACAACGATACAACAATAGTACTTTGCAGTTCTTTAATGAGCTTTCTAAGAGCTTCATATAGTGCAGGGTCACACTTAAACTGTGGAAGACTATTTAAAAGTATTTTTCTTTTAATTTCTATGTCTAATTCTTGAGACAGAGCAGTTTATTTCTTCTTCTTTCTATCTTGAATGTTAGATAGTTCAATAACTTTTTTCTGGATTTTGTCTTTGCAGAGAGGTTGGGGCTTTTTTTCCAGTGAGCTTTGAGTGGTGGAAGGAAGCCTGGTTTAACACTTTAGCCAGAGCACTGAGTAAGGTATTTTAAAGCAATTTTTTCTTACTCTAGAGACTTTGTGCCACTGTTGAGGAGGTAGAACAGGATTTGGGATACTGAAAAGAATCTGTATTGCTCTGTATAATGCAGAGCAAATCATAGTGGGACTTCCTAGTCCTCAGCACACAAAGTTGGCCAAAGGCTCCTGTTCCTGCATTGCTTTTGACCTCCTGTCATCCTTCCTTGTGTAAAACAATGCAGCAGTCATGGGAGAAAACTTCTTCACTTCCTGTGGATCTTCACAGCTTGCAAAAGGTTCAGCATTTGCGTGGCTTCTGCTAAAACAATTTCCTTGCAAAAATAATGTGTTAGAAATTGAAGAAGTAGTCCCTTTATTTCAAGCGGCAGATCTCAGGCTTGGGTAAAAGCAGCTGAGCTGAGGTTTCCATTAGAATTCTCCCATTTTAGGAAATGAGTGAAATGTGGGTTCTGATGGTCTGAAAGGTTAGGGCTGAATCAGAAGATGCAGAGAGAGAGGGGAGTGATATCAGACTCGTGCCGGCCACGGCTCGAGCTTGCCTTTGGGCCAGACCCTGAGCAGCATTTCCTCAGCAATTCATGTCACACCAGCAACACTTTGCTTTTCCTCAAGTAGATGTTTTACAAGCTGAGCTCATGCCCTTGGGGAGAAATAACAAGTGCGTGTGATTAGGAAGGTGATTTGATAGGACTGAAAAGGAAAATAGCTGAAGTTTTTAAATGGAGGTAAATATTTAGTGCTTGTGTCAGTTGTGCACAGCATTTGATTTCCTTAGTGCATTAGTTCTCCTCCCTCCCTCTCCCCTTACATCCCTCTGTCACTTGCAGTTTGGTATGACATGGAATAACCTGATAGAGGTTGATGAAGTGGAGGCTTTTGCAGACCTTTAATTTGAAGTGTGGTGGTGTGATGGCCAGAAGTGTGTTGATAAAAAGCTGCCTGGTGCAGTCCCTGGAGCTTCAGTCTAGCCTGAGTTGTCCATTTGCTTGGGAATGTGCCAGGCTTGAATTTGATTCTCCAGTTTTGGAATCTGCTTTCTATCTGTGGGGAAAACCTTGCAGGTATTTTTTTTTCAGGGTGCAAGACTTACAGCATGGGAGAACAGGGCTTATGGAATTATCTTCTTTGTGCCCTTCCACACCTCTCCCATGGTGACCAGCAGCAGAGGAAACACCAGCAGACAACTGTGTCTGTTGGGTGAAAAAGGGGCAGGTGATAAACATAGACCCTCAGTGAGGGATTGAGGAAAGGGGATCTGCCAGGATAGAAAGATCCCAGGAATCTACTGCCCATTCCCAGCTATGAACTCTATCTGTCCTACCCAAGAATTGGTCTTTTCTGGTTTTTTTGGGTTTTTTTAATTATTACTGTCTTGTCCCCCTCAGCCAGTTTTTTTTTGTTTTTCTCCCAAGCTGCTTTAAATACATTGGGATTATTCTTTATTTATGTTAGAGTGCTCAGAGGTGCCCACAGAAAAAAAAGCCATTTTGTCCTGGTCATTTTTCTAATGTAGCAAGAAACAGACCTCACCCCTATGATGTTCCAGGGTAAGTCAACTGCTCAGACAAATTATGAGTGACAGGCCTTGTCCCATTTTACTAAGTGAGGGAACTTGCCTGAAGTCCCAAAGGAAGTTTGTACAGAAACTAGAAACTAATCCTTGTGTTACAACTCCAGATGCTATAATCAAGTCTTTCCTTCATTTCCAAAACTTAATAAGAGATACTGTTTTTCTCAAGAGAGGGTTTTGGGTTTATTATTTCCTCATATAGAACCTAAATATTTTTTTTAAATTTTATTCTGCTAGTTTGAGGTAGACACGATGTCAGAAATTCAATGTGCCCTTTGGATTTGGCTGCAGACATACCTGATAGAGAACAGTGGCTGTCAGGTTTGCTCCTGCACACAGATAGAAGATCTCATGGTGCCTCAGGAAGCTTCTCTAACACGTATGGAAGACACTGTGTGTTGAAATTTGCCGATCAGGTGGACTTATGAAGTGTATTAAAATAAGCTATAAAGTATCTGTGTGAAGAGGAGAATACAGGGGGTGAGGGTACCTCCACAGACATACCTGACTACATGTGGAGGATACCATATTTTTACCATTTAGAAAGTTCTGCTGTCAAACCTAAACCCTGACTATGATGGAAATTCTCAATTTTAATTTGTATTTTGGTTTGATCATGAGGTTTTTTGTCCAAATTCATTTAACGTGCATGGTGTTTTCCATATTTTGTTGTTAAATTAAGGACCAGAAGGGTCTGTTAAAAGTGTGTCACTTTAAACAGAATGAAGATGCCATAAATCTTGTTGAGCCTCTGCAGCAGCAGTTTGGATTTAGGATTTAACAGCCTTTATGGCTTTATTACTGTGAATGAAATATAATTTCTGTTCCTTAGGGATTTTGGTTTTTTGAGGAGTCTTTGAGGTTAGAATCTATGCTGGACATTGTGCTATGAAATTGTCTGTACTATGGCTGATAACCATATTATCACCTTACTATCAGTGAGTTAATGTCCTTAGATAGGGTGTGACATGCTGGCCTTAGGAATGGGATCTGAGGACACAGACATGCCCAGCACAGCCTCTTGTCTGTAGCTGCCAGGACAGTGGACACCCAGGGAAGCACAGTGTGGTATTCCCCTGGCATAAGTGCCCAGACTCCACTAGTTTGATCCTTGGGAATTCTCTGAATCAGAAATACTGTCTGTACAGAATGCAAAGCACTGGACCCCAGCCTGTGCTGGTTCGTTATCAGCAACACAGAGGAAATATTGTTGTAATTAAAATTGAGTGAAGGTCCCTGTTTAGCACATGGGAGATGTGACTGCGTTTGTGCTGTGGAGTTCGCTGGCTCTGAGAGCAGCAGTGGACTTCACTCTGATGTCAGAGTGGGCTGCAGGGGCTGAATATTCCTTCCCATAGCTGCCAGCAGCATGAGGGCTGCAGCTGAGGGTCACCATCTCCCTCAGTGCTGGGTGGCTTGTAGCAAAAATTGCTCCTTCACCTCCCACTACAAGCCCTGGAAGACTAGAGCACTGGTCATTCTGAGAACAAGCCCTGAATTTTCTTTTCTAAATTCTTCTAGAGTTTGAACCAGAATTTTTTGTAAGAATATTGTCTCTGTGCTGAAAAAAAACAAAAATCACTTTTCCATAAGAAAAATGCCAAGAGAAATACTTCCATAGATAATGTCATTTTGAACAGTGTGTTTAGTGCCAGAAAGACCTTTCTGACTAAACCCAGCTCAAAGGAGGTGGAGAAAAGCTGATATCCATGAGGGACAGGATGGGGTGAGATCTCCTGGGAGGATTGTGCCCCGTACACATATGGGGTTGTGTCCCATACTGGAGATTTTTAGTTTTGCAGCAAGAAGGAAGTCGTATCAAAGCATGCATGATGTTTTTCTGCCCCTGTTCCTACACTCCCATGGCTTACGCCACATATAAATATCATTTTTCTCCTGCACAGTATCTTGCTTGACCCAGTAGGACTCACATAGAATGTGTGTAAATAGGGTTTTATATCCCCTTTGGGTAAATGACTGTGCAGCCTTCAAGAAAGTGAAGAATGAAGGTTGTTTCCTCTGATTAGAACATATTCTAGAGTAATGCTTCTGTGATTCAGACCAAGGGGAGTTTTTTAGGTATGCAGTGTACAGTAATTACGCAAATTGGAATTTTGGCTGGAACAAACTCCTTTGCTTTTTTTGAAGAACTGCAATGAGATTTTTAACGATGATGGATGATCAGCACACTGGTTTTATGTTTTGCCCAAGAGGGATGAATCATAGACATAAGAGCTGGAAAAGACTTACAGAAAGAGGTCATCTAATCATCCACAAGAAGACAGGATCATACTAATTTGTGATGGCTAAAGACACTTGAAGAACACTTCAGTAGTAGTATCTTAGCTCTTCTGTTCACGTGCTTCTTCCTTGTGCTTTCAGGTTTTCTTTCAGTTCCATGGCATTTCTGCAGAAGAGGAAAACTCAGCCTAAGGCTTTCTCATGAGAGATGCCAAGCAGCGCTTAAATCACATAAGCCAGATTCTACCCACAAGTTTTTGGTAACTGCCAACCAACCAAGAATTTCAACGTTTGAGCATTTTTCAAAGATAACAACCACTGGATCAGTCATTTTCACTGTGCCAGGAAAATACTATGTTGGCTTTTACTAGTCACAAAGCTGGCATTTTCTCTGCAGGCTTTTTATGATGGTTTAATTTAAGTTTAGGAGGTAGCTCTGTCATCTCTCTCATTTAAAAAATGTGTACATATGGAAACAGCTAAAAGTAAAGCAAATGAGTAAAAAATGACATCTCTTTGTAGGTAGGACTAAGCAGCCTGATTTAAAGGAAACTTTTTTGACAAGATCTTCTAAATAGAGCCTTTCAGCTAGCTCCTCTGGAAAGTGATGACATTTCAGGCTTTTAAAGTTTTGCCTGAAAATAAAAGTCTACGGAAAGCACCCTCAGGATTTCAAGAAATATTTAGAAAGCCATCAACCCAACATCATCCTTTATTTTCAGAGTTTCTGTAACTGTTTCCTTTTATACCATTTGGATTAAGGACACGTAAATTGCACCAGGCTAGGGGCTGTGTTGACAATTTGCCAGGCTCTTGAGAGCCACGTGTAATTTTAAAAATATGGAGAAAATTGCAGCTGGTGCTTATTTGGAACATGGCAGGTCGTTTCACTCAACCATGCAGGAGTGTTTCAGTGCCCACAGAGGGACACATATTTTGACAGAGTTGTGGTTGTGCCAGGCTGTCCTGGGTGTCCTAAAAAAACACTCTTCCTGTGTCCTGTTTTGTAAGTGGGGATTTCTGAGTAATTTCTGAGCAGGAGACGTTGCATCATGGGATGGTGCTAGGAAAGTTGTCTGAGCAGCTGCAGCTGCTGAGCTTCATTCTCAGCAGCGCAGGCAGCACTGTGTGCTGGGTGCTCATCCAGACCTCTGCTGGATTGTCTCTCCCTGAGGGTCCTGAAAAACACCTGCAGCAGCCTCAGAATACATGGAGTGGAAAGCAGCAGAGAATTCAACAACCAAATGGTACAAATTATTTTGGAAAAAGGTAGTTATATAATTTACAGGTAGAGAGATAAGCTCGTCCTTGACTTTCCAGAAGGCCTGAGCCAAGACACAGTTAGACATATCAACGAGTCACTGGGGTTTCTGTGAAACACCTGAAATCACTTGATGTGTTTTTTAAAGCAATAATCACTGGTCAGAAGGACAAATAATGTCATACATTGTGCTGATAATTATGTTTGCTAACACAAGGTTTTTCTCCTATGCAGATAGGACTGAAGTATTCTGTTGCAGGTAGACAGAGGAGGGAATTGTGCATGTCCCTTACTAAAAGCAAAACCGTGGGCTGTGCTGATCACTCATGTGGCCAGGCAGGTGTCATCAGGAAGGATGACTGATACCACTGCATGTTATGCTTAATTACCTAACAAAAAGATAATAATAGCAGCTCAAAACCTGCAAACCAGGCATCAGACTTGTTTGCATAACCATGTCACCTTGTGCTCTGTGCTCCTGCTCTGTCTCTCACAGCCTGAATGGAGTCTCTGGGCAATAGCTACAGAGTAAATAACAAATAACAAAACCGGCAGTCATTGTAACAACTGTGGTCCTACGTGGCTAAAATTGACAGGCAATTGACAACCCAAAAAAATACAGGAAATCATAAGAGAAATTGTTAATTCCATGGAATAATTCATATTGCCCTGTTTTCTAGCTCAATCCAATAGACCCTACCAACAAAAATGGAGGTCTCTTGTCCTATTTCTGAGACGTTACAATGATTTCAATGTCTGTCTTCTACGTGCCTCTCACACAGCAAGATCTTCTTGTTGCCAGAGTTGGAGCCAGCAATTTTTTTCTTTAGAGCTTTTCTCAGGGATCTCCCAAGATTCTTTCTCTGTGTGTTTGCAGTCAGGGATTTTGCAAATACTGGGGCTTACCTCAGGCAGTTGACTGTTCTTCACCAAGTTCTGGAGTGAGTGGTTGGCCCTTCCTGGTTTTGCTTGTTGTGGATGCCTGGAAATCTGAAGCCATGTTAACTAAGATTTTTGCATTTCCAATGAAGAATATAGGCAATGTGTCATGCCATGTGGTGGGTGGTGGTCAGTGCAGGTGTGCCTGTGATCTCTTTTGACCTTCAGCTACATCTAAATGTACAGGTTATGTAGGAAAGACTGGTCTGATCCCACAGACTTCTCTGTGGTTGCCTCAAGAGAGGAGCCTTTCAGCTTCTGTGGGCAAGAATTTGTCTGACTGTAGAACAGCAAAGTGAGGCCATTACTGTCCACTGCAAAATGCAGTAGCTGCCTTTACAGTGTATAAAGAAACTTGATCAGGAGCAATGTTTGTGGTTTAAAAAGGCTGAAGACAAGTAGGAGATTTCACTGAAAGCTGCAGGAGTGGGAGGCTGACTGCCCACATGGTTTCTTTGCTGAAACAGCCTTCTAATAACAGTGGTATCAGCCAAGGTTGCAGCCAGAGAGCCAAGTGAGTGTTGCTGTTACCTGGGCATCATTTTCTTTGTGTGAATCTCTGCTGGGACTTTCTTGCACAGCAAATGAAACCTTAGACCAGCTGCTCAGCTGGAATAAATCCATTTTACTAGCAATAGCAGGATTTGGTCCATATGATAATTTTCTGTGCCTGTTTGAGCAAGGAAGGGGTCTGGCAATAAAGCTATGCAAGTATAATATTTCTAGTGTAGATGAGGCAAGAGTAAAGAAGCTGTGCTGAGGACAGGCTGGATTATGTTTGCTAAGTGAATGGAGCCCATCAGGGAGATCACACCTTTTAGAAGCCTGTCCCTGTGTACATTGCTGTCCTGTCTCAACAAATGCTTTTCAGATGTCTTTCAAACATGGACAACGTGTTTTTAAAAGGAAAGGTCAAGCTTCGCTAATATTATGTCCACCCTTGGTATATAGATCTCAGCGTGAAATTTGATTTTGCTGGGTCAGTGTCCCACACCTGGATATTGACTCTCCCTATTTACTGTCCCTCCACCCATTTTCTCCTGAACTGTCCCCTTGAGTTTGCTAATTACTGATCAAGAAACAGATGGACAAAAGAATCACCAGGCCTTGTTATCAGTTAGTACTCACTTTAATTAAATGCTCTCATCAGACACTCCTGGAGTCTTAATGAGGCAAAGAAAATCAGTGGGTGACAGAGTGAAATGCTAATGCACTGTGCAGTAATTCACAGACAGTGGGAATATCTCTGAGATCCTCTGGGCTGCATAGGAAGCCCAAAAACGTTGTGGCTCCAGAAATGGAGCTGAATCTGACATCCTCTCCTGGGGAAAAAGAAGATGCCTTCGGATTAACAATAAATGAAGAAGATTTGTGAAACATTGTCATACTATGCACTGTGGCTTAGTGCAGAAACAAGCCCTGTCTTGTTTGCTAACTGGGCTCCTTTTTTTTTTTCTTTCTCCTTTTTGAGAAGAATCCCACTGTATGCCAGGACTATGTCTGATTTCACCAGCCTTGTGGGAATACAGTGCATAGTTGAGCCTCTTTGATACAGTACATATGAAAATACAGGAGTAATGCACTGGCTCCCTTCCATGCCACTAGGATTTTTGCAGAGTAGCCCAGGCAGAGACCTTGTTGATGGCATGAATAAGCTCCTTGCCATTCAGCACAGCTTCTCAGAAGGCAGATTAACAAACCAGCGTCTGAACATGTTTTCAGCACAGGGAGAATGCACCAGGGGGACTTGTAAGCATTCACATTTGTTCCTCTTCAAAGAGATGGTTCTGCTCTCATTACTTCCCCTCTCTGCTCCACCCGGCCCCAGCCCTACCCTATTTAGACTCATGATTTACTGGGCTTCCTTGAACTCTGACCTGTGTCAATAGGACCATGATGCAAACATCTTCCTGTGGCCACAAAGCTGTGACCTGGAGGAGCAGGTGGGGGGTGAGGATGGGGTTGGGAGCTGTGCCATCTGTGTGACCCTATTTTTGGCCCTACAGTTTCTGGCTCTCCAGGGCAGCAAGAGCCAAAGCCTATAGAAGTCAAGAGGAGCCTTTCTGTTGACTTGACTGATATTTGGATCGGGACGTATGTTTGCTGTGCAAGCTGGAAGATAGCCCTCATAAACCCCAGCAAGTGAGAGAGGGAGATTCCCCCCCGGGCACATGAGAGTCCTGCTCCCTGGGTGATCCTTCTTTGGGAAAGAAAGCAGATCCACAGCTCCTTGTGTCGGATGAGCTGCACAACAAAAGAGGAGCTGGCATTGTGAAAGCCAGGCAGGGAACTCTCTGGCTCCAGACACGTAGGCACAGCTCAGGGCCTGGCCCAGGAGAGGAAAATTCTTTGTGTTTTGTTGCTCCCATCAGTGTGGCTGCCAGGATCAAACTTGAGTGCACATGGGAGGATGAACGCTCTTTTCTGGGGAGAGAGAGTGGAAGGAGAGTGGCTGCAGAGAGGTGTTGTTTTTGTGCAGTTTGTGAAGGTTATTGGGAAGGAGTCAAGTGTCAGTCAGTGGTTATGGTGTTCCTTCCAGCCTGTGTTCTGGACATGCCAGCAGTGCTGCTCACTTTTCCATAGTGTTTAGTTTGAAATCAGGTTTCAGCCTGGCTGCAGGACCACTGTGACTGTCAATTAATTTTTTATATTATTTATTTATGAAGATGAATATTAAAATTATTGTGGGTGCTCTAGGTGCTTACTCTTCCACCTGGAAAATGGTTTCCTGCAGGACTGCATCTGTTCTGATATGTTTGTATTTGTAACATGATTTTCTCCAAGAGCCATTCATGGAGCCAGTATTACAAATATGAAATGAGATCTCAGACTGAAAAGCTTGGATAACATGGTCACTGTGGGACACTCAGATACTGTTATTTTTCCCTGAGAAGTCTCTCTCTGGTGAAAGAAAGAAAGTGGAAAATTGAATTTAGTTCTTTCTAGTGACCTCAGCTTCTGCTGAGCTGCTCTACAGGAAAAAAAAAAAAAGTGGCTTAAAACTGCATGTATAAATAGGTTCACTTGGATTTCACTAGAACTTGACATAATTGACCCTAATTTCTTGTCCTCACCAACTTCAGCCAATTGGGAGAGCTCTGCATACAGTGGAGACCTGACAGAGGGTTTTTTGGGGCACTATCACAACATAAATGTTAATCAGCATTTCAGTGAACAGCATTTGTCACGAAAACTGTGACATCAGCTTTCTTGGAAAGTGCCATAATAATTCAAGACAGTTTTTAGAGTAAAGCAAGGAATTACATACCTCTTTGAACACAATTCTAGTTTGTCTCAGATGGTGGGTGAAGGTTTAGGTCAGCACTTGTGTTCAGTGTCCACAGACAACTGACAGTATTTGCTGCCCTACCCAGATCAAAGCTGAGGCAGAGGGCTGAGTCTGAATGCATTTGTGTTTTCCTATCAGTAAACTGATAGTGGATCTACAGCTGAATTCAAGTAACCTAAAATCCCAGGCTTTGGTTGAACAGTGCTGATGTGGTTGCCATTTGGTGAGCTACCCATCATCAGCTGAACTGTGGAAGCTGAAATGAAATTCTCATAAAACCCTGGAATCATAGAATGCTCTGGATTAGGAGGGACCTTAAGACTATCTCATTCCAACCCCCTGCCATGGGCAGGGACACCTTCCACTATCCCAGGTTGCTCCAAGCCCCGTCCAGCCTGGCATTGGACACTTCCAGGGGTGGGGCAGCCACAGCTTCTCTGGGCACCCTGTGCCAGGGCCTCCCCACTCTCAAGTCATTTACATTTTTAGTTTTCATTGGGACAGACTGAGTGATTTTTTTCCTATGAGAAAAAGGTGGCAGGATAGACACAGTAGCTCTGATGATAGTGTGATGTGAAGAGCAGTGGCACTTCAGCCAGGTGCACGAGTGAGACCTGTTCACCCAGCCTGCCTTGGTTAAAACCTTCATCAGGTTTGGCAGTGTGGCAGAAAGACAGGGGTTTGCACATGCTCCTGGGGAGGAGCAACTGTTTTGGACAAAGGATGCTGGAATCTCTGCTGACCTAGAGAGGAGACTGCAAATAGCATTATATTGGCATGCTCAGCATGTAGTAATGATTCCTGGGAGTCCTACATCTTGTTTGTTGGGTGGGGTTTTCCCCCTCTTTCTGCCTGTCTCTACAGTGTACATGAACCACAGCTGTTGACAAGGAAAATACGCAGTTGCTCTGCAGCAGCAGGAAGGGAAAATAAATCATCCTCCCCCTGCCCCTTCTGTTACTATTGACTTACCAGTGACTATGCTAAGGTTAAAATCACACAGAGCTGTGTGTGTAAATGACAAGGAATTTGCTCTGAACTGGACCATGATGCCACTCATGACAGATAAATTCTCTATTTGTGGTTGCATTCCCCTTGGTGGACAGCTCAGCTTTATGGTAGAATGACCATGATGGTTGTTTCAGCAAAGTTGCTCACACTTTATGCCAACAGAGTATTGGGAGAGCTTTAATGGGAGTTTTGCTACAAGAGGGTGAGAACTGGCCATTGGAATGATCATCTGGAGCAGAGCTCCAGAGGGGTTAATTGTCCTCTGTGCAGCTGAGGGGGGAGTTTGGAGTTTGCTTCACAAGATGTTTAATTTTGCTTTTTATGCCAGAGCACTACCCCTGCCCCTCCTGGTTCTCCCAGCAGATGTAGCTGCCCACATTCCCCAAACAATCTTGACAATAAAATTTGCCCCATAAGGCATGCATATTTTTGTGAATAGATCAGATGTCACCAAGGGCACAATTTCAGTTTGTCATCTTCCTCTGGCTTACACTGTAGATGCTCCTTCTCATTAGTGGAGTTGCATTCATTTACACTAGCTGACAGTGTAGCCTTGTGTTTTACATGGCTTCTGGGATATATGTATTTTTCTTTTTTGAAGTCTTCTGCCCTCAGGCTCCCATTCTGCCTGGCAAATGAATGTTTCAGAAAGACATCCAAAGCCAATTTCTGTATCCTGTGGTGAAAACAAGACTGACTGTATTCATTCCTGCTTGTCACTGTCTAAAATATGTCTTCCTGATTAAGTTAGTGGACAAGAGCTGGTCACACACTACAATATGATACAAAGAATATAAAGATGCGTACCCTGCTCTCCATGACCTTTCCTGCTTCATGATCAAATTTTTAGGGGTTTTTTGTTGTTGTTAATGGTGTTGTTGAATACCTTCTGCCTTGAGAACTTTTCTTCCTTTGGCTGATCCTGCTGACTTCTGTGTGAGCAGATCAGACATGAGCAAGGACAGAATTCCAGTCCATCTTGCACAGACAGCACATATTTCTGGTTTGCTGTAACTGTTTATATCAGAGTAAGCACACAGAGGACACGTATAAAATCTGGATCCAGACACTACACATCCTACAGCAAATTTGATTTCATTGGCCTACACTGTCTTTTATTTGCCTGCTAAGCCTTTAAAATCAAATGACTTCACAGATTTCAAACTATACAGTTTCCACTCTCCAGCTGGAAGATTGAAACTGGATTATAGGCTAATCTCAAATGTCATCACAATTGCTACCTACACTACACTAGTTCCTTTTGTTTGAAAAATGGTGAAATATTAGGGCTTGGGGTTTTTTTGTTTTTTGGGGTTTTTTCCTCTCTCCTTCTTTTTTTATTTTTTTTTTTTTNATTTTTTTTTTTTTTTTTAAATAAAAGAAAAAAAGAAGATAGTGTTAAACATTGCTACCTGCAGAGGTTAATGTTAATAAAAAATGACAGGTTTAGGAATCCACAGAAGATTTGCTGGAAAGAACAATCAGCTTCTTTGGTCCCCTATTGCAGCTCTATATTTATGGATGTGTCCAGGAAAAGGTTGGAAACTTCTTTACTCAAAGTTATGAAGATGCTTCTGAATGATGTTGCAAATGCTCCTTTGCCATTTGTTAACTCCTGCCACCAGTCACTGCCTGATTTTTTGCCTGGTTCACCAAGACTGCAGAGACACCAATTTTATGTGTTGCTTATGCAGTATTATCTTTAAAGGAGGCTTAACTCACTTCTCAGCCTTCTTTCTGACTATTGGAATATATTGACAACGTTTACAAGTGTTTTCTCTTACTCTCTTAATTGTTTTTGGCTCACTCTTACACTTTTTTTTTTTCTCATTTTTCCCATTTAATTTCTGAGCCATGACATCGAGTCTGGACCCAGATGCTGTCTCAGATACTGTTGTGTATACAGCCAGATCACCTACCCACTTCTATATAGGATTCTTCTTGTGTCCAAAAAATGCAGTAGCTGATTTTGCCACATATTTTGCCTGAGAATTCAAGTTGAGCTGGTCATCCTACAGTCTCTACTTTTGAACTCTGAGTCTCACAGCCTGAAGCTTTGCTCTCTTCCAACCTCACATACACGTGCCATGCATCATCCTGCTGAATGGTTACCTATTCACTGAGTGATGCAGTTTATGCTCTGTCATCTCTCTCCTCAGGCTATACACTCTCCACAGTTGGTTTTGCTTCTGTCTTTTCTGTGCTACCACTGATGGTTTTTCCTTCCCCACACAGCAACAGGCTTAACCTGAACTGGAAATGGATTTTTAACTGCTGCTTTATTGATTTTGGCTTGATGAGTCTCTGGTGTTTCACTCCTTTAACTTGACTTTTTTGCAGGCTGTGTTTTTTAAAGACTAATGACATTCTTCATCATTAATCTTCTCCCTGTTTTTTAGGGAACCTATATATATATGTGTGTGTGTGTATGTATGCTTTATTTCAGTGTTTTAGTATTACTTTCACACGTCATTTCAGCCAAGACAGTTTTTTGCCACCAGGAAGGTCAGGCAGCATGGGGTGCCCAGGGAAATTATTCCAGTAATCCCTGGGGAGTTTGGTTGTTTTTTTTTTAACAAACAAAATCTCCCAAAATTAAACCCACACATGTTATTACTAGAAGTTCAAGGAGTAGTTATTGCCTTTGTTAGTGGCAGTGGGTAATCTGCCAGTGAAAGTGGGTGCTCTTGAAAAATGCTCATTGGACTGAGCTTGCTGCAGGTAAAAGTCCTCTCTCTTCCTCCTTCACATGGTCTGAAAATGCTTATCTTGTCCTGCATTACCCAGTGCCCTGTGGCATGGCCATTACTGTCCCTCTACCCTGCCAGGTACAGCTTTCCCTATGGAGGACAGTAGATGTTCAGTTCAGGAAATCCTATGGAGAGTGGGACTGCTGACAACGTCCTGATCACCCACAAGTTATCCAACACAAGTCTTCTGCATCTTCCTGTTTCTGCTGCCTCGTCACCTATAGAAACTGGGCTCTGAAGTTAAATATGAAAGCCACTTTAGGTTCTTCATTTGCAAAGTGTGAGACCTTTGGTTTGTCTGCCCTGTACTAGAAACTAGGATGCCATAGACCAAACCAGTCAATCTGACAAGGTAAATTTGTTTTGTTTTCTACAAGAATACAAATTTCAATGCTAATTCACCTCCCCAAGTTTGTGAAATGATTGGCTAGTCTGCCTTCTCCTTTACTTCCCTAGTCATGCAGTTAGTTGCACAGGACAAGAGAAGCCCTTGCAAGTCTCAAAACTCCATTCATAGTGCACACTGTTCGTATCTCCTCTGAAGCTTAACATGCATCAAAAATTCAGGCTTTTTGCCTGTTATAAAGCCATGGAGATGGTGTTAACTTCCCCTGAAATTTGTTTTCTCTTCTCAAGCAGAACATGCATGCACTTCTAGCTTGAGTGCACCTGTGTATGGCATCCCAGGATTTGATGCAGCGAAGAAAAAACAAGTGCCTAGTCTTCTCTAATGAGGAAGCTGACCAAGGTGTGCCTGTGGTTTTATTCAGGGTGCTGTGGAAAAAGGATGAAAGGGACCAAAAAAAAAAAAGGACAGTTTTTCTGGAACCATGGTCCAGTTGTTTGGCCAATGGGGCATGCTACATTTTCCATTTCTCACACTGCCAGTAGGCACATGAGTAATTGTGTGGTAAGGGAAAGAAAAGGGACCGAAAGGAGCGCAGAGGGTGAGCGTGTCAGGCTTTAATGAATGCCGTGCCCCAGCCCAGGTGCTTGTTTCCAGCAAAGCGTCCGTGTGTGTCACTTATTATTTAGAGCCTCTAACACTTGCTCAAGGTGCCAGAAAACAAAAACAGACGCTGACGCGTAGCGGGCACAAAGCGCGGCGGCGGCGGCGGCGGCACAGACGGAGGTTGGATTTCACGCCCGGCGTTGGCTACCATGGCGCGAGGGGGATCGCCTTCACAGGGGCCGACCGGGCCGCGCTCCAGATGAGGCGTTCCACATGATTTCACATCAAACAATCGCTGCAGTGACACGTTTGCTGTTTCCACTCCTGCGATAAACACAGCAATGTGCTGGTGCATTCATGGGGGGTTTATCGATCGGGCTGTTTTCCTCACGTGCTCTAAGCTGCGGAATTACAAATCCTGGATGGCGCGTTACCGTGTTTCACTGGCTTGGGGAGGCACACGAGAGCCATTCATCCTCATCAGTTACTGTCAAATACTTTCTCCCAGGCCCAGAAAATAACTTGTCTTGCCTGTGGACTAGGTGTGTGCCGTGAGAATAAAGCTCAGCATAAAACATATCCCTTATTTCCTTGCCTGTGGATTGCTTGCCACAGAAGACCTATTTGGTGGTGTGTTGGTAAAGTACAAGAAATCAATGTGAGTCTTATCTTCTGTATATTTTCATAATAAATTCGGCATTTGAGCCATGTTTAGTAAAGTTTTGCCAGGGGTAGTAAGCCTTGCCAGCTTCTTTTGTGATCCAAGGACAAGTTCTTTATCTGGCAATGCAAGAAACTTCATGAAAGTAAAATTGACTTATGGCTTGGAGATGAAAGAAATATGCCACAAGAAACCAGAAAAGCCGTTACAAAACACGGCAGTGGGAGTGTATTTTTTCTAGTATCTAATTATACTGGCAAAAAGGGAACATCTAGGAGCCAGAGCTCAAAGGAGGACCCAGTGTACAGTGAACAGAAAGATGGTTGCTTCCTCAACCAACAAAGTTTACGAAACCCACTTGGAAACTTTTCCCAGCAACATTTTCTGATGGAAAAATTGAATTTCCAAAACATTATAAATACAATAATTCAGAAAATCTCTGATTATCCTAAAAATATTGTGAAAATTCCAACAAAATTTTGAGTATGCATGATTCAAAGGATATGTTATTTTGTTCAATCTGGCTCAATTTACTATGTTCTGAGTCAGCTCAATAAGGTATTAAGTTGCTTCCATTAATGCAGTAAGAACCTTCAAATGTTTAAATTATGTGTTTTTCTGTACTCTTCAGTTTGTTCAATTCTCAAATCTCTCTCAAGAGCTTCATGTTAGTTGCCCTTGCATACTTTTAATGTACATCTTTAACTTCATACTTTTAACCTGTATGGCTATAGCCATACAGTTATTTATTTCAAGACATTTTGTGTATTTCTTCGCTAAACTTTTCCTTGTTTAGTTCAATGAATTTATAAGGTTTGCATAGTGCTTGCATCAAATATGACACGCAAGTACTGATAAAAAGCCATTTATTCTGAAGGAAGGGCTTTGCTAGAATTTATGCCTACTTCAGGGGAGGAAGGGGTCCCTAATTTCTCTGCTGCAGGGTACCCCATTGAAGTGTTGCTGTAAACTGGCCTAAATTCTGTTGGATCCAGATGTTTTCTCAACCTGAGATTTTTTAGATCCTGACTTTTGGCCTGAGCCAATCTTTGAGTAGATCTGTAGATGTGTGGAAAGGGCAGTATAATATATTTATATGTGTTGTGTATATATAAACCACTCTCATTTTCCAAGTTCTGTGTCTTTGGTGAAGAGGGAATAAAATCTTTAAGATATGGAACAGATTTTTTTTAGATAAATACCCGGAGATTTGAAGGATTCTGTAGCATCTATAAGTGATAACACTGCTGTGATCAAACAGTTGTGGTTTTGTGTTTAAACAATCTCCTTTCTTTGTGATCTTGTGCTGTGGGTGTGGCACTGAAAAGAGGGATTTGACAGTAAAATCCATCTCCAAGGGGAGACCTGTCTTCTAAGACAAGACTTAAGCAGAGCAAGTAGGGGCAGTGATTAGAATCTACTCACACTGCTTTGATGGTAGAAAGGGGTAGTATTACACCAGGGGAGAGCTCACGAATTACTTGTGCAGCAGATGAGAGAAACCTCACCCTTTTCTACCAGCAAAGAAGACAAATATTTAATTTGTGACTCCTGAGAAGCAATTCTTTTGCTACTGTTATTGTGGAAGCAACAAAGTTACTACATTTTCTTTTGATGCAGGAAGACCATTGTAATCGGCATTTTCGTTTAACAGATTCCTTTTGCCTTCATTACAAAGAGCAGCAGCTTTAAAGGGAAGCTTGCCAGCTCTGCTGTTTTATAGCCTTGAGATCTCTGCAGTGGATGAAGTGACCACATTTCACGCCTTCATCTGCTGAATGGTGAGAGGTAGATCCAGCACCCTTGTGCAGCACAGCCTTGTCCCTTTCCTGGGGCTGGAGTGTGGACTTGGAGGCCACGGAAAAGGGAGCCCTTGGCCATCCCTGATGGGGCACATCCTGCTGCAGGGCAGACCCTCCTCAGGCGCCTGCCTGTCTGCAGCTAGAGATGACTCCCATCCAAAGAGGAGAAGCCAAGCCAAGGCAAAAGCTCTGGAATCACCAGCGAGGAGCATCAGCCAGGCCTGGCTGTAGCTGTGTGTTGGAAAAGCCTCGTCTTTGCAAGGGGGATGGCACACATTCAGCAGATGACAGCCAGCACTTGGCTGGGCCCCACCAGCCCTGACCTTTGTGGCAGGTGGGAGGGCAGGCCAGTGTTTACCTTGGCCAGTCTAGCCAGGGTTTATTCCTCATGGAAATGGAAATAAACTTTGAGTACTCCCTTCCCACAGCTCCCAGCGTGCATTGGTGGGGTACACTGCGTGGCAGGATCTGACCCACTGACTGTCCCCCATGGCTGCAAGTGGTGACAGGTCTTGCTGCTGATGTCACCAATCTTACTGGAAAAATCCTTAGTGCAAGATAGCCTGTGTGCATTTGTTGAGGTTTGGGTGTTCCTCTTTTTTTTGTTTCTNTCTGACTTGATTGAAAACACAGTGTGAAAATGCCAGCTTTTGGAGCACCTGTAGTGAAGGAAAATTGTGTCAAATGAGACCATTTTGTACAAAGACACACACCATTCTATGTATGTACACTTTTTAATGTATGTATGGCATTAAATAGTGCTAAAGTAGACAGATATTTCACCTCCTTGTTTTTGCCCTTTACAGTGAACACAACCCTTGCTGGGGTCTGGGCTTCCTTCGTGAGTGCAGGGCAGCATATATGGGAGAAAATTCTCTTCATTAAAAAATAATTTTATTAAGATACTTTCTCATAAACTAAATGGTGTTAATGCTGAGGTGAAGGTGTGGTTCTGAAGTGTGTATGTATGTAGATATTGTTCAGTAAAACTCCAAGGCTATTTGGAGCTTTGCATTCTCAAGAGAGACTGGAAATCCTACATTGCTCTGGTTGGAAGATGCTGGAATAGAAAGAGGTCAACATGTGGTTGAACTGACAACTGGTACCCCAAATCTGAACTACTGTAAAATATCTTACTTTGATTTAACATTTGGCCCACTCATGAGGGATTTTTTGCTCCAGGTTGAAATCTATATCAGTAAACCTTGTGTATGTTCGAGTGGTAGATTTTCCCCTTCACTCTTGGAAGACAAAGGTCATAAGGAACTTTTTTCTTGTGATCATAAGCCAGGTCCTGATCTTGTTTCCACAGCTAAATATCTGGAATAACATAACGTGTTTAGTAGATTTGCTTCAGATCTTTGGCCATGTGAGCAATACCGTGAAGGACTCTCCCATCTCATCTAGTGCACATTGCACTGACCCACTGAGTCAAATTACAGGGCACATCAAGGAAAATGTGCTTTCAAAAATGTGTGTGCAGACCACACACTGGTTCAGCACCGTGGGTGCAGCATGTGGCTTGCTGCAGTTTATTGTCAGAGTGTTTCATTAATTAAAGACAAGGGCAGAAGCTGATGCTTGGACATCACCCAGTAAAGAAACTGTATCCTCTGCAGAAGGCGCAGGGAGTCCTTGGGAGGACTGCAGGGATAAATATATGCACATTTGCCCATCCTGATACAGCAGCTCTCATCTCCCAAGCTTTCATCTGACTTTTGCTCTGTAAATACCTCTGGTCATACAAGGGAAAGGCTATACCCAGTAAAATGGGAAGCCAGTGCCTTTGCCCTCTTCAGTTCACGCTTATGTGTGTTGTCTGTCACCTTGTAGTTAGAGATACACTGATAAACTAGTAGCTGCTGGTAGTTATCAGGAATTTAATTGAGAACCATTTAACATGAGGGTGACCTTGTGAATGAAATCCTGAATGAAATAGTTTCTTAGGCACTGAGCACTCACTAAACAGTGCTGCAGCGCTCTCTGTTCTCCCTTGCTGTTCTGCAGTCACTGTTCCAAAAGCACTCAAAGGTATAGGTGATCATCCTTCCAATGTTGTACATTGTTTTATCAACACTTGAGGAGAAAAGTGTTGAATCCTTGTGACCAGAGGGATACATGGAGAGTTCAGCACACACATCAGGCTCTATAAAAGGGCGGAGAAGGTCTATGAGACCTGTCAGAGCTGCTTCAGTCCCACCTGGTCAGAGATGTAAGTGGTCTTTAAAAAAATCCCCAAAAAATATCAAAAAATCAAAAACACAACAAAGCAGACTGGTTTCAGTTTTTCCTTCTAGAAAAGGCACAGACAAGGATGGGTTTTTTAATTTCCAGTCTTGTGTAAACCCAGTTGAATACTGCTATTTTCATGAGGTTTTCCCTAGTCTCTGAAGCCCAACATTCGGATAGTACATTTTGACTCAGATCTGCTGGTGCTAGCACAGCTGCACTGATTCACAACAGTAACATGATCTAGTTACTTTTTCTAGTAACACATTCACAAAACCTTTCAATCTGCTTTCTCCAACACTGGCAGGGCAGAGTACAGGCAGGCAGAATAAATCTTCATGAAGCCTGGACCCCTCCCATTTCAAGGATGCCTACATTTTGATGACTGTTGCTACAGGTTTTTACTCTACCATCAAGTCCATAATCCTGAGCAAAGCTTTCCAGACAGGCAGTTGTTAGCGATTTCTAATCTGCTACATCACCATCTGCTACTTTGCTGTCAGTTCAGTGCTGCCTGAGTCTGGGGACCCAGCTATAATGTGCCCTTGCTGATACTTAACAAATGCTAAGAGGAACAGTTAACTGTTTTGCATTTTCCACTCTGTTTCTTCCCCTTCTTGGCTTTATTCTTTTGCGTTGTTTTCACATTATTTGGTATGGTGTCTGGTTTCTAGTAGCATATTAGTAATGTAGGAAAAATGAACATAATTGCAAAAATACCACACAAAAGACTCATATGTTGCTTTCATTGCTTAATCTGCTTGCTGGGAATAATTGAACGGGATTCCTTTTGTTTTGTAGCTGCTTGATTTTCTGAGTAGAAGTCCCCTCCTCCCATGCTTGACCCTGCAAGTACTAATGGGCAAACAGGCTTGAGAGAAATAAGAACAGAATCCAGCCCTTTGAAACTGAGCCTGCTCCAGAGAGTCAGAAATGCGTGGTTGAAAGTACTACTGCTTGTCATTTCTCATAGCCCATGTGCTTTGGAGACATTGGCAAAGATTCACCTGGACTGGGGTGTAAATTCAGCTGCAAGCTGGTGATGATAAGCTCTGTGCTACTGGAGTAACACAGATATTGGCAGGGGGGTGGGGGGTGGGGGGCTCTTCTAGTGGAACAGGGAGACCCTTTCCTAATAGAGCCATAATTCAATGTTGTTGTAGTGGGAAATGCCCTTAGAAGAGACCTCTTCTGTCAAAAACGCTTTTCCCTGGTTCTGTGTAGCTGTTACTGGATCAGTTTAAAGCCTCATTCATCCAACTGTGTGTCATCGCCCCTGTTTTAGATAAATGGGGTTGTTCAAGGTGGGCTCAAAGCCACAGAGCTCCTTTGCACAGCAGAGGGTTTCAGCTTCTCTCTGCTCTGCAGTGCACGGTGGTGTTGGAATCACCTTGCACAGCTCTGAAGGTGTTACTGGTCCTGCTCGTACCCTCCTCTACTGCTTCTGCATTTTTTGGGTCTCTCCAGAGCACAGGCAGAAGTGTAGCTGTAGGAGAGCAGAGAAGGAGCAAGAGCTGCAAAATTCATCTGTGCATTCCCAGACAGGCTCTGAGCTGCTGGTGACATTTCCAGAACTCTGGGTATCTACACAGGGGCCTGTCAGGAAACTGCAGGTGCTGTTGCTGGGATGGTTTGTAATAGGAAAGGAAACACTGAATGTGGACCTCAAGTGTGGTCTCAAATGTTAGGACTGAGAGGTTGTTTTGCCACATGAACAGTAGTGCTGAGACAGAAGAACACAACCAAGGGCCCAGGCATTAAAAAGCACATTGTCATATGGGGATTATACAAAAAGTCACTAATATGCTGACAAGAGGAAGATAGGACCTTGAAGGAAGAGATTTAAAGACCTTCAGCTGTAAACCTTATCAACAGGAAGATTGAGAGGTGACTTAATTGCAGTCTGCAAGTACTTCATGGGCGGAAGCTACAGGACATTAAACAGCTCTTTAATTTAGGAAAAGAAAGGCATAGGCTGATAGCAGAGCTAAAAGGTGAGTCTGGACAAAAGCAAGGTAGAATCTGTACAGGCAGTGGAGGTGAAAATTCTCTGGGACACACTGCTGAGGGAAAGGGTGGATTTTCCATCTTTTGATGTCTTCAGCTTATTTCTGGAAGCTTTTCTGGAAAATGCTTTTGCCAAATACAGCAGCACTGACAAGATGGGAGTTCAGATTAGATGTTCAAACAGTCTCTACTTGTTTAAAGCCCATACATCTTCTTGTCACACAGGAGTGTGAGACGAAGGACATAGCTCTGGACAGAGGCTTGGCAGACCTGGCACGTTCTCAGGTCTGATACTGGTGTGCAGTGTAAACCTTCAGAAAACAACCTTGAATGGTCATCTAAAACCACATCCAACACAAAAGAGTCATACTATATTTGGAAGGTCAGGCACTAAAATAAATGGTCTGGTTTCATTGTTGCTTAGCAGAAGTGATTGCTGCAAACACTTTATTATCCTGGAATAAGGATAATTCTTTATATAACAAAGTAAAATTTGGGTGCTCAAGGATTCTATACGCAATCAGACATTATATCTTCCTTTTCCTATATGGAACTGGCAATATTTGAGCTCACCCCATGCATTTTGAAGTAATAAATTGTACAAGTCGTGCCTACTGTTTCATTTGGGAAGGAAACTGAAAGCTGTTCCTTGCAGAAAGTTGTTGTCCACACAAAACTTGACACGGGCTGTGGCAGCTTTATTGTGCAGCCGTGTAACATTCCTACTAGTGATGTATGTGTGTGTAGAGAGAGGGCGGGCAGGCAGTAATTGTTTCACTGACAGAAAAGATATAGACAGATGCACAGAAGCATTCTGGAACAAAAATGGGGCTGCATCCACTGAAACAACAGATGCTGCCTTGTGAAAATATTTTTTCCATTATAGCTCCAATGTCATCTCCCACTTATCTCTCTCAGAAGTGCAGAAGGAGCTCATTTCAAGGGTACCTATTCTTGCCAGTGGCATTCCTCCTGCCTTGCAGCCTCAAAAAAGGGAATGGGTTTTTAACAGGCATCGTGGTGGGGGGACCATTTGTCTGCGATTAGGCCCGAGAAAGGAAAGAAACTTTTGTCTGAGTGAAAGGGAAGCTTGTAGTTCATTAAGTGGTGGAGGGATTAGCCATGTCGAGAGCTCTGTTCTCAAAAAGCACTGGAGAGGGCCCGGGGAGGGGAGGGCTCGTTGTAAGAACTTTCTTCCTTTTCTCTTCTATTCTGTGGGTCTTTAATGGCTTCCCCGCGGTGGGGCACGGCGTAAGTAGGGGATCCTGGTCTTATTAGTGGGCTTTGGGTCCCCCACCTCCCTCCAGCCCAGCGTCTCTTTATCATTCTGCCAGTTCATTACAAGCCCCAGCCAAGGCTTCACTGGCTTGGGACTAGGCTAAAGAGAGAGAAAGAAAAGAGATGGGGGGAGGGAAGAGGATGCAAAGCAATTAATTTGGGAGCATTCAGGCCTGAGAATGTAGGCCACTCCAGAAGAAACAGTCCCCCCAAAGAAAAGAGAAAAAACCCAACCTTTAACAATGTTTTCTTTCAAGGTTTTGGCTACTGTTGCATAAAACCCTCCAGTGCTTTGATATTTTTCCACTTCTAATTTGCTTGCACCGCGGAGTTTCTCCATAGAAATGTTTCCTTTCATTAGGAGCTTTCAGATTTCCCCTTCATTCCCAAACGCTCCTACTTTTGAGGCAGAAAGGCTTTTGGTTTTTTTTGGTATCAATAGTCCTTTGGGGCCAAAATGTGAAATTTGTGTGCAGGTGAATTCCCTCTGTCCTTGTTGGGAACCTTGGATGAGTACTGGCCACTATAACAGGCAAGTCTAGGCTCCGTGATTTACCTCCTGCTGTTCTATGGAAAATTCCTTTTGCAGTCAGAACAGTTCTTGTTCTTTCAGGTGGATATGATCAAATGCAGAATTACAGCAGGTCTCACTGGCACAGAGAGCCATCCGGGGAGCCCACTTCGCTTCCCTTGCTTGGAAATTCTGGAAAAGATATTCTGGCATAAATTCATTGTTAAACATCAATTCTGGAGTGGAAACCCCTCTTTCCAGGGGTCTGAGCTCACCGGTTATTCCTCATCTGGACTGAGAGCTCGTGAATGAGGATATTGCCACGGGACTAATGGCAAAACAGTTTTTCCAGAAACAGCTCCAAGCACAGATGCTTTCAGAGCTATTTCCTCTGGAGCTGTGGGAGTTTTGGTGGGCCTGGAGGTCCGGTCTCACTGGCTCACCACGCCAGCCAGCATACAGAAAGGCATCTGAATAATTTAGCTTAAGGAGAGAGCCACAAATGAGTAATACAAAAAAAATCAAGGTCGAATTTCCAACTGTTTATTTATTCACCTGTGCGTACCGACTTGTGATTTCTTGGCCAGTAAAGGCACAGTTCTATGGCTAAGGGGATTTGTGTGCACCCTTCTATGGGTAAGGGGGTTTACAGCTGACCATTAGGCAGTTTAGGCATTTTTCAGAAATATTTGGATAGATGGAGGTGTGTTGAAGATGAGGAAGTCTGAGATGAGACCATGTTGGCTCTCCTGTAAACCCAGCCATGTGTTTCTCTGGGCTTGCATTTCTGCTCTAACTGCATTCACCACATCACTGAAATACTCAGCATATGCTGCATTTCCACTCGAGGTGAGCCACAGCTGAACCACTGGCATGACAGTTTGACTGAAGAAATCTGGCCTGATCTGTTGCTGTGCTGGCTCCTAGTTTTGGGTGCCAGTGTGTTTGCTCCAGGCTGCTTGGCTTCCTCAAAAGACGCCTTCCCATTTGCTGGTGATCTTACACAGTGTAGAAGAACAAGGTTCACAAGTCAGTGCAGGAGCTCTCTGTTACTAGGAGAAATCACAGTTCAAATATTTGTCCTAGAAAAGTCCCACGGTAACACTCTGACACTTGATTGCAGACAAATGCAAAGGTGTGTCTGAGCCAGGAGGGACATGCAAAGACAGGGTGGGAAAGGGCACCTGCATTGTGTTGGCCTGGCTTAAATCTATGAAGTGGGATGATTCTGGGATGATCATGAGATCATTTAGACTTTCTAATGAGGCAGGTGAGAGAAAGCCTGGAAAGGTCAGGACACTGGCCACACCACTGGCATCCCATTCTGTCAAACACGAGCAGCTCTTAGTCATACCTGGAAGGATACATGAAGACACAGTGGCCTTAAGAAGAGATTGAGGTGAACTGATTTTGCTCCTACTTCCTCTGCCTTTTGTGCCCTGACACAGGGCTTCTGGAGTGTCCTGGCCCCCTTGGAACAGCCCTGGGGCTCTGCATCTTTGGGAAATGACCTTTTCCAGTTCTGCCAAGGGCAGCCGAAGATAATTTGCTTTGCCATGACCTGTGGTTAGAAATGTGGGTGCCAAATTCTTTGCTCAAGCATTTGTTTAGCAACTGGGTTGCCTGTTTCTGTCAGAGGCCAGGATTCAGGCACGTAAATCAAATGGATTATCAGGAATGCTATCTTCACTCATTTTCTTTATTTCCCTGTTTGCTTCCTTTTTGGCCAAGGTTAATTCAGAGCTCTCATGTGGTCCCACTGGAATGACTGGAGAATATTGCCCAATATTTTCCAAACTATTTTCCAGCAAAGGCTGTTGGTACAAGGCACTGTAAAGACCAGCACAGGGTTCATACTGGCAATCAGCAGCTCTGACTTCCAGTATCTTACCGCAGGGTGAACCATAAAACAGGGGGTGGTGGGTAAATTGAGAATAAAATTGTGGTGGGTAAGAGCTACAGGCAACATCTGCCTTTCCCATCAGTGCAAAGGCAGAGCAGTTACACTTTCTATTTTTAGCAACTTTATTTGCAAACATGTGATATTCCACTGAATAAGAGGTGGTCAGTCAAACGGATGTTTTGGCAAGTTACTTTCCTCCTGGAGTCTGGCCTTGGTGGAGGGAGGCTGAGCCCACATCCCATCCTGGGCTGTGCCTCCTGCACGGTTCTCAGACTCCTGTTTGGATTCACAGCCCGCAGGGAGAAAAGCTGGGGTTTAATTATGGATGGAGCCAATCAGTCACATAAAATGACAACCAACTCAGGTTTTTAGCACAGAACTCATACTGTGTTTTTTCAGTGATTGCAGCCCAAATCCTCCTATTTCTCTCCTCCCCATCCCCATATGTGTATTCTTCAGTATTTCTAGGGCTTGGTCTGGTTGAAAAGCAAAAATGCTGAGCGGTAATAAAAATCAAGGTTAATGTACCATAATATTGAGTCAAGTGACTTGTAAAAATTCTTGCTTTAGTTTCTCTTAGTTCACAGACACAAGGTTCAGAACTTCTTCCAGCAAGATTTGCTATTGCAACATGCTCTTATTATGACAGCTTTAATTTTTAGAAATGTTGAGAATCTCTTTGGAAACTATTTATAGGTTTGCTGCTCAAGTATGCTGGAGCTTTTTTATTTTTGTTTAATTATTGCATGCATAGCTTTGCTTTAATGTTGTTTTTATTTAATGACATGGAATATATACATATTTTCTTTTTTAGTGAAACTCCAGCAAAAAGCCTTTCCTTTGCTGATGTATATATTGGAAAGGCTTGGGGCCAGAATTGAGTGCTTCTCAAGTGAATTTAGACTCAGCTAAGGCATGTTTTAACTGAGGTAGTTAATTTGGATAAATTCACATGGGTAGACCCCTAGATTAAATTGTCAGATGCCCTGGGTGAGTACTTAATTGTCAGGGTTTTATGCAAACCATAAAGAGGCAGTTAGTTTAAGTGTTGAAGTGACTCCCTGTGGAGGGGGATGCTTTGCTCCATCCTTTTGCTGATCATCTGTCCCCATCCTTCTGTTCTTTTGGGTAAATCTCCCCCATGCATTCCAGCTGCTGAATAGGACATCAGGGCAAATCACCTTGTCTACTTTTGTATCCCCTATTACCTAGAAACTGGCTTCCATAGTCATTTCAAATTATGCAATTACTCTCTTTTTCCTTCACTTAAAATCTCAGCATGTACAAGGCTCATTGCCACACTTTAGAAGCCACTTTAGGAAAATATCAGCATGCTTATGACTTTCTGAGGACTTGACAGTGGAGAAATTGGATAGATTTGTGTGCAAGTCAGAATGACAGGGGCTGAAATGCATGGAAACATTTTAATCTAGTATGTTAATGGTCTTTCCTGTCTCAGAAATGTCCATTCTCTACTCAGGCAAAAGGAATTAAATGCGAAAAAAAAAAAAAAAAAACAAAAATAACATCTAACCAAAAAGCCATCCCTGTTTTTGTATCTTAGAGCAGAAATTAACCATGACAGCTGCTCCTGGAAGGTTATTTGTCCATGTTATTATGCAGAATTCTGAAAATTGCCATTTTTTCCTCACAGACTGTTATCAGGAACAGTTATGTGTTTTGCCTAAAGACTATTACTTCCATTGTTTTTGAACTTTACACCAGACATAGTCTATCACAAAAATAATCACTTGTCTTGTGACAAAACAAACCATTCAATTTCTTTCTTTTTTCCAAGGCATCTCATTATCAACTTTGGAAGGAAGTTGAATTTATAAAAAGATAAGTCATGTAAATAAGCTGGAAGAAATCTAATCAAAGTCCTTTGTCTTCTTTGGCAAGCACAGCTCCATTAAACTGTGATTCTCCTTTGAAGCTTCAATTACCTGACTTACCAGAGCTAGAGCAGGGGAGAAATGGCTAATATTTCTGAACAATGTGCATGTGTGTATGTGAGGGGGAGTTACTGACTTTTGGGGGGGAAAGGAAAAAAAAAAAGTCTGAGCAAGTTTACAGATTGCAGCTTTATGGTTTTGGCCAGCTGCTTGGAGTCACAGGATTAAATTTATCCCTGATGTGTCCCCACAGTAAGCAAGTGGAGGAGCAGGGCCAGTAAATGCTGTCTCTCCAATGCCCCATTCCCTTTATCACATGGAACTCACTTGCACCCATTTATGTCCACACATGTTTGTGGCCCCAAATGCTGTTTTTACCAAATGCACATCAGAAATGCCTTGCACTGCTCCCATGTGAGCATTCCCCAGGCTGTGTTGCACAGGGTTCTATTTAACCACTGTGTTTATGTCAGTTCTTTCCATTTAAAGGTAAATGTCAAACTCCCCTCACTGTTTTTTTTTTGTGTGCATCCACAACTGTCTTCAGTGTTGACAGATGCAATTAGACCAGATCTCCTGGGGAGCAGCATCCACCTAGCCCTGGTGGTGTGAAAGCCTGTGTGTTTTGTCATACTGTTAGGCAGAGTAAATCAGAATAACTGAGGAATCTTGAGTATTTGAGTAAAATCACCCTGCTGGGCTCTGAACTGCTGCAGCTGGATTTCTGCTGCCTGGAAAGCTTTCTCTACACTCATCCAGGCTCCAGAAATTGCCACACAGAAGCATAGGGCTTGCAAGGCAGTAATACCTACCTGCTTTCTCCCAAGTGACAGAGGCTCACTTTTTTATTCTTCAATCAAGCATTGAGCTGATGCACCAGTGAGCTGTACACATGCAGTTTGCCCACGGATTTCTTACAAATAATTTTAACCCTTCTAAATCCAACCCCCCCTTCCCTCACCTCCATCATTTTAGGTTGTATAAATAACCTAAAAAATTGAGGGCAAAAAACATGGATTTTCTGTTCTTTGTTGGAATGCTGCTCTGGTGTAACTGAGAGGAGAACATGACCTGCTGTATCCATTTTTGCAGAGTTCAGACTGTAATTCCAGGCCAGATTCTAATCTGTGCTTCTTGCTCATATTTCACTGAAGCTCTCAAAAAATACACACGCCGTGCAGTGCAGTGCAGCATTGCAAGCAGTGAGTGACTGTTATCTGGCCTGAAGGATCTTCTGGAAATAAATTAAAAAAAAAAAAAAAAAGATAGCGATCAAATTGCTGAAGTGAAAAACTGATGGATGTTTTAAGTTTTTAATTTGTTTTCATTTGCTTGGAAAAGCAGACTACGTTTGCCTTCAGAGCAAAAGGCAGTTATTGATAGTGCTACTTAAGTGAGCAAAATAAAATGCTTGCAATGACAGTTATCAAAGGTTAGGTCCCTGGAGATAAAAAGCTTTTGTGTCCATGTGCACTCCAAACCAAATCTTTCTGTGGCCCTACATAAAGTATACAACAATGTGCTTCCCTTCTGAACTTTTTTGGGACATGGCATGGAAAGACTGTAGCAGTCTTCATGAAGTCAAATCCCAGATGGGTATTGGTTTCAAAGGGAACGATGACTAGCCAGTATGTTAAATATTTTAATTCAGTAAAGCCTCCTGTTCTCCTTGATGTTTGCTAAAGTTACGTTCAGCAGCTGTAGAGGAGAATGTGCACAAGAAACCGAAGGAGAATCCTGTGTCCTCTCCTCTTGCTTAACCAATAAATTTTAGCACTGAGTAGGCAGCCCCAAGCTCTCCTCACCTTGGCCCGTGGGGTGGGGAGATGAGCAGAGAGGGGTTCAGATGGAAGCCGAGCTGCGAGCAGCTGGACCAGGTGCCACTGGTGCTCTGAAATGTCACTTTGGAGGCTATTAACATAGTGAAGGCTTTTGAAGGCTACTGAACTGTTTGTAGCATAATCCTTCCGCTTTTGTGCCGCAGCACTCTCTGCGTGTTGTGCTAATAGACACTTGAGCAGAGGAAGCCCGCCATGTAAAGAGCTCCAGAGAGAAAAACTGCTTTATCTGCACTCAGTGGCAGATAATTGCCATTGGTGCTGTAAGTCTGATACAGGCAGGCAGGTCTGACCTGCCCCATTTTTTTTAGATAGGTACGAATTTTCCCAGAATCCAGGGTTATCTGGATCTGGCCAGAACCTCTTGAGAGATAAAATATTCTTATAACAGAGGAGGAGTTTTGTGAGTGGAAGGTTTGTCTTGAACTTCTCCTTCCCAATGCTTTCTGCAGTAATGGAGAATAATCCTTTCTGCAATATTAGAAAGTTATTTGCCAACTATTTTTGGGGAAAGGGGCTGCTTTTGCAGGCAGCCAGTACAACTAACAGCCTTTCCTCTAGAGCAAGTGCAGTGGCTTTTGGTTTCTTTTGCTATTTTTTTGGCTTCTCTAGAATCTGTCTAAATTCACATTGCTTGAACTGTAAATTAGAGCCATTAGACCTGCTAAATTATCCCAGAGGATTTAGGGCAAGTCTTTGTGTAGCTGTTTTCTCACATGGTTCTGAGCTTGGCTAGACAGGAGTGAAGGAGGCAGGTACTGACTTCTCATGCTGAGTATTATATATAGTTGAGGCATGGGAAGAAACCTGTGTTTGTAAGGCTGTCTTTGCTGCTGAAAACATCTTAGTTGTGACTTTACACTACAGGTGTCTCTGCTTTTGTGTTCTCTAAGTTAGGAGGCTCATTTAGCTCATTTTCCAAGAGCATCTCCTTTGCTTTTCATGGGGCAAGGTTCCTGTGTCACAATGCACTGCACTGCAAATGGTTAAATCAGTTCCTTCTTAATGACAATCTTAGTATTTGATCAGCTTGTTCCTTTTCATTTTAATTTATTGTCAATTATGCTTTCCTTGCTCAGAAGCAGTGATACATAACATAAAAGCCAGCTCTCCCCACTCTCCCTGGCTACACTTGTCAACTGTGTTCAGTCATAGCTGCTGTCATTTTAATAATCAGTTCCTGCTCTTAGATCTTGAGGATGTATGATCAAAAAACCCAGCACCTGAGACCTGCAGTGAAATGCAGTGATTTTGTTAGAAAAGCCAACCCTTCAACTTTCCTTTCACACTTTGAAAGTGGCAAAGGTGGGAGCTGTTACGCTGGGTGTCCGGTCTCTCTCCTTGCACAGAGTAAGGCTGCCTAAATAATTGAATTCTCACTAAGTCAATGCTTGCTGAGTTACAATCTAACAGCATTTCATCTGTTCCCAGTGGAACCTTGCCTCCTTGTTCCTGTTGCAGGGTTGTCACCCTTTCATCAGGTGAATTGCCTGTGTTGGACTGGCCTCACACTGTCCACCATTCCCACAGGATAATTGCTGTTGAACGCAAAGCACTTACCTTTTCTCCAGGTCTGGAAGACAGGAAGCTTGGAGAGGTTCCTGAAAAATACACTTTTTGGCCATGGCAAGGATGTTTTAAGAAATCACAAGCACAGAGAAGTGCTTAGGGCCAGGTGGTGGTAATCTGAGGTGGGGTGATCCCTTTCCCAGTGGCACGCAGTATTTGTGTGCTGTCTGATTTGATGGGTGATGCTGAAAGCTTGACATTTGGTTAGATGACAGAAGCACAAAACTGGGTCTGCTTATCCACTGTGTGCAGACAATAACTATATTTAGAAAAACTAGGTAACTTTTAAAGTAATGTTCCCTAAATTGTGGCACAAATTGCCTGTGTGTCCAATTGACTGAGTATATGGATCAGGATTTATCATAAGGCCTACTACTTGTTAAACCCAAAAAAATACCCCAAGGTGTAGATCAAATCAGGTATCAAAGAACTCACACAAATAACCAATACAACATATGTTGTCCTAAGGCAAACATGTTACAAAGCAGATGGGTTTGTGTCATTCACTGCTGCTGTTTGCACTGCAGCTGCTCACGAGGTGTTTCACCTTCCCATCAGCAATACCCCTGTGCAGCAAAGGTGTGATTTAGATTTGGTTTCAGGCAAAAACTTTGAAGGGTGAAGGTTGTAATTTTATCCAGGCTTTTTCCCTAAGTAATTTGTATTGTTCCTTTTCCTGGGACGTTTTACAACTTGTGCTTTCCATGGCCGTTTTTTCTTTTTCCCTTTTTTGTGGCATTGCTTCAGTCTCAGTATAATCCCTTAATATATGATGGAGAACAGTTCAACCCTTCAGGGAGATGCCACTGGAGACCACTTTCAGGTTATTGGGTCTCTCAGTGTTTTTCACATCCATCCTTTAACATTAATATACTTCATCCATTCTACTTTGAAGCCAATGAAACATTTTAATTGGCTTTAGTGTCCTTTGATCAGGTCTGTGATAGTTGTATAATGTTGCTGTCATGCTGTACAGGTTGTTAAAAGGAGTTTGTATTTAGCCTTTCCTCTAAAGGAGCGCTAATGTTGCTCGTATTTCTGGCTCCTGTAGAGGGGTGCTGTTGCACAAATGGTTGTGAACAGTTGTGCAGACCTTATCCAAAGAATATGTCGTTTTTGGCAACAGCAGAAAAGGCAGAATAATATTACTATGAGTAAAAATTTTCAGGCGGTAAGAGGAGGAAATATCTTCCTCATTTTCACTCCAAGGCACTGGGGAGAACTGAGAAGCAATCAGCTCTCTGTGCCTGATACCCCTTATACCTCTGCCTTATCCTCCACCAGTTGTTCCTGAACACACCAGCCACTCCCATTTCAGACCAATGGAAACACTGAAAGTGTCTGAAAACAGAGTCTGGCCTTTCATACAGGAATCAATTTGCCCATTGCTGTGGAGCAACCACAGAGAAACTGTTTAACAGTACAAAACCCACATTGTGTATGAGATTAGGACAGGAAATATGGGATTGCAAGCTGAAACTGCATGGTAAATTTAAGTGAGTTATACACACTAAAACAACATGCTTCTCTCTCTGCATCCCTGCCTGTAGCAGAGAGGCTTACAATTTGGCTCTGTTTTTATCCTCATGCTACTCCCAGTTGGTGGGAACCCCTTGCTCCTGGGTTCACAGATGAGGTCCTGGGCCGTCAGCAGGGAAGGTCACCCCTCCAGTGGTGAGGAGAGCCTAGAGCCTGGCTGGTGCTCTGCTGTCTGCTCCACATCTTCCCTTTAAAGGCAAGGAAGAGGCTTTGATAGCTTTGAGATAACACCTCCTGAAGGCCTCTTCTGAGATGTGCCCTGAACAATGATCCATGGTGTGTTTATCTATGGAGATGGGTATATGCTCCCCAGCTTTACTGTCCCCAAAATAGCTGTTTAACTTTGTTTTTTTCAATTAGTAGCCAAAAATGCTTTTCCCCTTTTTTTTCTTTTTCCAAAAAGGCTAATGGAAAAAAAAAATCTGTTTTCAAAGGTTTTTTTTCCTTTTGATAAGATTAACCCGTTTTTTATAAGGCAGAAAACAGAATTTTTTCCACTGAGCAAGGAAAACCACAATTGCTGTAATGAGTATTAGGTAATTAACCCTTCTCATCTGGTGGAGATAACGTGTAAGACTCACTGCACTACTTTCCCTGTGGAATAAAGTAGCAGTGGTGTTAATCCAAGCCAAACATTGAAGTTTTACAATTGGTTGTATTATTATTGCAGTTGTAGCATTTTTACAGCCAGAGCAGAAGGCTTCTGAAATTAAGGTGATATTTAATCTTCTTAAGATTTCTGGGCACCAAATAACTGCTCATGCTATAGAAAGGAGACAGCTGCCTTCTGCTCTGCTTTATACAGAATTAATGCCACACCTCAGTTTCTGGGAATTTTCCAATGAAGTTTTCATTTGGAATAGCTGGTCACTTGAGTAACGTGTAGCTTAGAAATAAAATAGAAGCAATTTTATGCTTAATTAGAAACATAATCCTAAATTCTGCCAGCTTCAGCCAGGCAGTTCAATGGAAAGGTTTAAGTATGGGATTGAATGTCATGTTTTGAAGCCTGCTCTGCATCCCTGCTGGACTGACAGTGTCGTTGCATTGCCTTTTTCTTGGGAAGGGAGGACGTGGTGCATCACAGGGTCCGTGGAGAGCCATCCCAAATGCAGGTCAGGCATTTGGCATTGTCCAGGGAATCCTTAAGCAACAATGAACTGTATGTGGGCAGCTTTGAATGGAAGCAATGGAAATCTGCCCTCTGAACTGAACTGAGTTGTGCAGGAGGGGCAGATCTCACTGTTACAAGAAGGCCTTGTGGAAGAGACTTCTCACTGTGTGAAATCCTGACAAATTATGGTTGCACCAGCCAGCAGTCAAATTAAGGAAGATTCATGCTGAGGCTGAGATGGTTTTCCAACAGTATAATTTCTGAGTGCTCAAAGACCAAGGCCAGCACAGTCAAACATTGTTTTACTTCTGTGTTATCTCAAAGGAAACCTGCCAAATCACCCTGGTTTGCAGTGGGACTCCCATGCAGCACGTGGGAGTCAGCAGGGCTGTGCTAACACAGGTTTGAGGGCATAAAGGTAGTGGGATCAGATGGATCAGACAGCAGATCTTACTCCAGGAGTTTACTAAAAAAACAGTGACTAATCTCTACCCAGATGGGGCTGACTTGGGAGTACGCAGGGATGTGTAATCAGACTTCCTTGCAGCAGGGTGGTGATTGTTCAGTGAGATACTGGGCAGTTCATTACATGTCATACTGATATGGGGGAGTCCTGATTGCCTTGAACATCCGGAGATCCAGTGCCTTCCACAGGGAGATGCAGTATCTCAAGCCTGTTTTTGCTTAGAGAAACCCCATCCACAGATGTGATCCAAAACCCCATGCTCTTCCTACATTCTGAGTTTACCTTTTTTCTTTTGAACAGAAGTAGATCTGTTTTGTATTTTTTAGATTTTCAGAGTTACTAGACTTCCTACATTATATTATTTAGCACTAGGATTTTTTTTTCCAGCTTGTGGATTCCAGCATTTCCAGACAGACAAAACTGTATCAAACCATTGCAAAAGCATGTCTGTTTGGCTTGTCCCCAGTTATCTTCTCTGTGCCTTCAGAAGCAGTCGTGGACACACAGACCTGCGCCACATTGCAGGCTTCATCCCACTGCTTCTTCTCACGGAAATTCTGGTTTTATTAAAAATACTCCTCTCCATGGTTGCTCCTTCTTCCTTTCAGCAAGTCTTCTTTGGAGCAACCCCTCTCTGGCGTTCCTCCCATCCCACTGCCATGAGGCTGCCTTTATTCCTGGTCGAATTACCGAAGCCTTCCCTCCTGCCTGTGGCATCCAGGCATCCCAGCACAGGGTTTACCCCAGGCTTCCCATTGCGTAGGCCTCTGTACTGCTGCCAGGCGATCCTCACACTGTATGCTGCGGCTGATTCTCTCAGCCTCTGGAATGAATTATTTTATTGCTGCCAGCTTGTCAGAGAAATCAGCTTGAAAGCTGAGCCACAGAGCAGTCCTGGGAGCGACCAGCTCAGAGTAGACGCAAGTGACCGTCGAGCAAATAAATCGGGGCATGCATCAGCTGGGTAATGCAGGCACTGTTTCATAGCAGAATTTCAAAAGAAGCAATTAGACTTCCACAGGCCTTACATGTAAAGCTCATAAATATACAAATCATGGTGTTATAATTAAGCACTGTTGTTTGCCCGGTTTTGGGTTTTAAGGGTATAGTTTTCTGTTTAGCTGCCATCCTTGTAAAGATTTGGCATGGTCTGGACATTTCTTTCTTCCCATTTACTTCCCAAAGAATTTGCATTCCCGCTCTGGGCCTACACTGGGGTGTGCGTGCTGCCACTGAAAAGGCTGTGAGCCATAAATAAAAGAACAATATGACCACAAGCACCTCCTGCAGAGGAAGAAGAAAGACATAAGTAAAATAATATGCCAGAGAAAATCGTAGGCCAGATAATTTATCCACCCCTAATTATTTCTGGACCAGAATGAGGCATTTCAGATAGTAAGAAAACACCTCCTGTTTTTTTCCTAGTGATTTCAAACCATTGGCCTATTACAATCCGATTCAAATTTTAGTTGACTCTTTGTCAAGAAAAAAATCACCAAAGGTCACTCACGAGCACCACAGAATCCACTGCAAATGTTTCTGATGCAGAAAGACAATTTTTTCATGCATTTCTGGTACTTTCAGCCATTCAGACTCCTGTGTCTTGAAAGAAAACACATCTCAGGTGTCACGTTAATCTGGTTGGTATGAGATTATGGCCTGCAAATTGCTGATTTTGGATATGGATGCCTGGCCCATTTAAAAGACTTCAGCATAAATAGTAATAATAGACTTACAGTGGCGCAGTCTTTCAGAAGACGAGACAAAAAGCTGTGCTTGTTAAAACAAAAGATACCCCAGAAGCAGGAAATTTAATATTATTAATGAAAACAGAAGGAATTATTCGGAATGTTTTCACACGATAGAGTTCCTCATTCAGGATGTATTACTGTGGGGACTGCACCAAGGGGTCTTGCTGGATCCTTTTTTTCCCGAGTGTGTCTGCAGCACTGTGAACATTCCTGTGCTCGAGGCTGTGATGTATTTGTAACATTTGCATGTAATCTGTCAGGCAGGGCCTCTGCTATAGAGCGTGGGAGTTTCGGGCCTGTGGGATTTGTGAGGCTGCAGATGCAGAAGTGGAAGTCAGTCAGATTTGTGGCATGGACAGGGGGGTTTCCCCGGTGTTGGAAGGAGGGAACAGTAAGCCCTGCAGTCCCACTGTGCACCCGCTGTTCTCACAGGGTTTCCGTTTTCAGGCTCTGGATGTGTTTTGGCGCTGGCGTTCTCCTTTTCAGCCGATCCTCCCCAGTTTTTCAAAGTTCGCCCTCAAGTCATAATTGCCCAGGGGGATAACAGCACATGGATGCAATGAAATGCACTCATAAAAGTGCTTGTTTTTGCACTGACGGGGCTCTAACTGCTTGTTATCTCTGGGCATGATTTAGAGGGACATAAATGCAGCATCTCAGCCTCACACATTCATAACCCCTTCCATCAAAAAATCTCCAAGCATTTTACGCACAGATGTAACCAGATAACATGTCCTGTTGTCTGTGTGGCATCTCCAACATTGGTCATCATCATTCTAAACCATATGCCAGAGTCTAGAGTATTCCCTGAAGTATTCTACATGGGAGGAATCATGTAAATAGAATATCTGGCAATCTATGAATGGCTCACAGGATTTCAATCAACTGCACAGTTTTAAAATTGGCATTTAAATCCCTCTCACATCTGTTGTTTAAAATAGCCAACAGTGTGTGGAATACATTCAGTATGAAATATTCATATGAGTATGTTAATAATAATATGCATTATCATAGTAAAAAATAAGGTGTGTAAACTGCAGTGCTGGTTAGAGTAAATATTTAGAGATTTTAGAGAAAGCACTGTTTACTAGTCAAAAGTAAATACTTTCCCTCCACAGATAGTACTGAGATGTTCTCTTTTTTTGAATACAGGACTTAAACATTTCCAGTTGCCCCTTGGGTGCAGATTGTGGCTTCCAGTGCTCTCCAAGAGCAGTCCATATGGGGTAACTTGCACAGGAAGCTAATAAACTGCACCTGCTTTAGCTTCTAAATATCAGAGGGTGAAATACCTCTTGGAAAAAGTTTTTTATGGATCATCTGGGCAAAGTCCTAGGTGACAGCTAACTCTGGTTAGGTGTTAGTCAATGTGGTTCATTGACAAGTGCTGAATTCTAGTTGCAGCCCTAGTCTGTCTCCTTGGTGCATTTGCCTGTTTGCAAACCAATATTGTTTATGAAGACTCCCTGCCCCTCCTTCATCTCAGTGAAGCCTTTAAATGAGGTTCAAGTTGTGAAGTGCATTAACGTGGGACATGTTGTGTCTCTGTAGAGGATTCTGAGTGTTGGGGAGAACTGTACCCTCATGCTCAAAAAAATGCAATAGCTTTGCTACTGAACACTCAAAATCTGTTGAATTCTACCAAAAATAATCTTGAGTTTCATATGTTTTTAGATGACCCTGAAAGACCCCTTTCAAGCCCAGCTATCCTATGGTGTTATGATTATGTGTTTTCTTAGGTAGCTTGTTTCTTGTCCTTTCTGATCCTAAGATGGTGATTGTTCTTACAGGCTGCTGGTCATGTGCTAGGACAGGCATTAAAAAAATGCAAAAACACACAGAGGAATTTAATTCCATCCCACAGGAATGGCTGTACTGTGCTAGTCATTGTTTTGAAGCATGTTTTAGAAATTTCTAATGACAGCATTGGGATTATATAGTTAATTGTGGAGAAACCATTTTTACAATTTGTGTTTTACCCCACATGGAAAGCTATAATTTACTCCACATAATTAGGTTAGGTTTAATTTTGGCGAGACACAGGCCAGCATTATCCTGTGTAATATACTGTAATCCTTATGTTAGGTAGGGTGCCAAGTATTTAGTTTGTTTTGGGAGCCAACAAAATTGCCACTTGTCCAGGGTTGTTCTTGGACAGAATTGTGAAAGTGGTAACATTTTGCTACTAAAACCACCTTATTATTAGTCTGACAATGACCTAGAGATATATGTATCATTCATTGAACATTATACAGAAGGTAAATGGCACTTCATTAATAAAATTACGTATTTAACAGCATATTAGGGCAATGTTGAATGTCTTGATGTCATCAGACACCAAGGGTACTTTCTGTCTTTCACTGACCTCAAAATCTCAATTTCTTTACCTTATTGTCATGCTGTAAAGTATAGTGGTCAGAGAGATTACACCACTTCCATATTGCTGTTACACAACTGCATATCAGTTTGTTTATAAAAGATGAATCTAAGCTTAAAAAAGCTAAATTTTTTTTTTTCTCTCTACCCTTTCAGATGCCATTTCTTTACTTTCTGACTTAGTGGTTTACCTGACCTTTAGAAAGTCTATTTATCAAAAAAGATTTGAGTATAAATTCATGGGTTGGTGACTAATGAGGGGCTGACCACAGCCAATGACATATTAAAATTTGTATTTATTACATATATGGACTGTCTATTGAAACAGTTCTCTTCTGGAATCTGGGAGGAAGGATTCCCTAACAACATCTTGTGCCCCACTGAACATAATGAACATCTTAGACACTTCAAGTGTTTTGTGCTCTGCAATATCCAATTAAAAGTTACCATCCTCTGCTGATGTCTTAGCACTTCTACAACTTATAGGTGCTGTTATTTCTTGAAATCAAAGTTAAACCCTAATAGCCTACTGACCTATCTTGATGAGGTGTGATTTTTCACCTCAAGCAAACACACCTGGAGACACTTTTCCCATTAAAGATGTTGAGCAGCAGTCCTCTCTGAAATTTTGCTTCATTTGGTAATTGTCACAGGATGTTTCATTTTCTTCCATAGGCAATATTTTTACTTTTCTACCAGAAGGCTATGAAATATGTAAGCCCATAAAGAATGCTTCAATAGTTTTCATACTGGTGTAGAAGAAACAGCTGGATCCACATTCCTGGCTGTAAAGCCCAGTATTGCAATTCCCAGTTCATTGTGATGGATTGGGTAATTCCACACTAAGGAATTATCTCAGTGTTTGGAAGGCACAGGACTGTACAATTGATTATTTTTGTTTGATTATAAATGCCACCCAAAAATAATGCCTGTGCTCAGTTACTGACATGTGTGACCTCTCCTTTCCTTCCAGTCCCTCTGGAAATCTCTTTGTGCTGGCCTATTTTGGCCATGTGAATTTTCAGGGAGATGGAATACACACCAGTGATGTTTCTGCACATTTTGGTGAAGANATGCCTGTGCTCAGTCACTGACATGTGTGACCTCTCCTTTCCTTCCAGTCCCTCTGGAAATCTCTTTGTGCTGGCCTATTTTGGCCATGTGAATTTTCAGGGAGATGGAATACACACCAGTGATGTTTCTGCACATTTTGGTGAAGAAAATAATAAACATCGATGAGTGCTAGTAGGGAGGGGAGTGATAGAGGTGTAATTTTATGGGGAACAACAGCTGTGTAGTGGTTAAAATAGAAGGCTGGGAGCCAAGTCTTACCAGTTTATCCTCTGCTGTAATCTTCTTATCATTACCCTTGTGTTAGTCCTTTCAGTGGCATGCCTCCCTCCCCCAACCCTAAGCAATTTAGGATTGTTGAAGATGGAATTTTGGCCTGTATTTTTGGGTAGAGTGTTGATACCACCTCACTTTTGGCACCTGCTCTACGTAGCCATCATCTCTTCTGCAGCCAGGGAAGAGGTGGTGTCACCCGACCTTCTTGTCATTCTCTGGAGTTGGGCACTAGAGTTAGGTTTCTAAAGTAAGGACTTTTTAAACTTATTTGTCAGATAACACTTGAAATCACAGAATTCTTCCCAGTGTTTATGAACTTTCTGTAAGTAACTGTTGATTTATTATTATAAATAATAATTGCAGTGAATGGTTATAATTTAGAAAGGTTGATTGGTGTTATAAATTAAGCTTTTCTTCTCAACTCTATAAAGTACAAAAGACCTCCATCATTCCCCCACCTTTCCTCCACCAGGCCAAAATGGGTAGATGCTAAAAATACATTTTTCAAGGAACTTTAATATGTGTGATGTCCACTCCGTGCTTGCACTACCCAGGCAGAAAACTCTTTAAACAGGGTCTGTCTTCTGTGCTTTCTGTGAACAGCCTTTAATATACTGGGACCCTGTCTCTAAGAAAGCCTGGGTGCTATCAGAGCAACATTAAAAAATACTGGGAAATATTACCAATTTTTTCTGGGTCTGGAAGAGCTGGATGGAAATTGCTGTCTTTTGGGGGCTGCTGTTTCATGCTCAGAAAGTGCTGGTGACAGGGCAGAAGCCTAACCACTCATCTTGTTCTCTGATTTCTTCTCCCTTTCATCCTCTGCAGCAGCAGATCAAGACTGTGACCGCAGACTGGTGCCTGTGGTACAGAGCTCTTGGGGCTGCTGTCTGTGTGTGCTGGAGCACACTGGTAAAAAAAGCAACCTCAACAACAACAACAAAGGAGGGAGAATTGTTTTCTTGCCCCCTGTGGAATGGAGACCTGAAGTCAGGCGGGAGGTCCTGGTGTCTGGAGGAGTCAGCATGGCAGAAAGGCTGTGATTGCCTTTGTAATGTAATTGTTGTAATGGCAGGCCAGGGAATTGCCGTGGTTGAGTGAAAAGCTCCAGCTGTTTCTCCTTGTGGTTCTTTGTGTGGTTACAGCAGGAGCTGGAGCATCCCCATGTGCAGATGGAGCCACGACTGAGAATGTGTCTCAGATGATTTTGTGAGCTCTGTGGGCAGTGATAGACCACAAAGAGCAAGGAAGAGCTGCACTTTCAGAAAGGCTTCTCCCTCCACAGCATTATGGAAAGTGGTTGGGGAAGAAGTTTATAAACTAGGTGCAGATCTGAACCAGATACAGAGTCATGGGTACAGAGAAGGGGAGGAGAGAGATGAGTGTGGTAGGCACAGGTCATATCCTGAATGGACTCAGAAGAACTCCAGAATTCCTCTGTATAGATACAGCCAGAGGAGAATATTTCACAGTCTTCAATGACTCCTTTTTCACTAACATCCTTTCCTGTTGTGTGTTTTCTTTGTTACCAATCATGCTGCACTCTAGGAGCTACTGAAGCTCTCTCCAAGAACTACACGAGCCAACTTTGGCAAATGGAATTGTAAAATCTATAGTTCAGCCATAGTTAGATTATTATAATTTTACATGTTCTAAAGTTTGAGGCTGGAAAACTGCCAGGCAGAAAAGGAGCTGGGGGTGTTGGTTGAGAGCCAGCTGAACATGAACCAGTGTGTGCCCAGGTGGCCAAGAAGACCAGTGGGCTCCTAGCCTGGGTCAGCAATGGTGTGGCCAGCAGGACCAGAGCAGTGACTGTCCCCCTGTGCTGGGCACTGGTGAGGCCACATCTCAAATCCTGTGTGCAGTTTTGGGCCCATCACTGCCAAAAGGACATTGTGGGGCTGGGTAGAGAGAAGGGCAACAGAGCTGGGGAAGAGTCTGGAGTACGAGTCTCAGAAGGAGCAGCTGAGGGAGCTGGGGGTGTTTAACCTGGAGAAAAGGAGGCTCAGGAGGGACCTTCTCAGTCTCTACAACTCCTGACAGGAGGATGTAGACAAGTCGGGCTCTTCTCCCAGGTAACAAGGACAGGGTGAAAGGAAATGGCCTCAAGTTGCACCAGGGGAGGTTTAGATTGGATACTAGGAAAAACTTCTTCACTGAAAGGTTTGTCAGGTATTGGAACAGCCTGCCCAGGGAAGTGGTTGAATCACCATCCCTGGAGATATTGAAAAGACATGCAGATGTGGCCCTTAGGGACACGGTTTCGAGGGACTTGGCAGTGTTAGGTTTGTAGTTGGACTCTGTCATTCTATGATTCTATGAAATGGAGCTTCTTTCTCTTCTTTTGAGTGACTACTGCAGAGTCAAGCAGATGCTCCTCTTGGGAAGCTTTCACATATGTTCAATTTAAAGGTTTTCATTTTTTTATCTCAGTTTTTTAGGTATTAATCCCTTTATACCTTTAAAATACCCCACTTTTCTGAAGTTCCACCTCCCCACCTTACACATTTACCTCTCTAAGGAAATGCATGATCCCTTTCTTACCAAGGTTTTTAAATCAAGCCCAAGCAATAAACCACAGTATTCTTTATGCAAGAGTACAGAACAGGGATATGTCCATGTTAGTCTCTCAGCAGAGATTGCAGTATTAAGAAGGAATTGGTAGTAAAAGATTTAGTCCAAGTGCTTGTAGCAGTTTATGCACAACAGTGAAGGATTCTCTCTGGGCTGCTGAAACTCTGTGGAAGTAGGATTGGTTTGTCTGTGCTGTTGGAGCTTGGTTGGTACCAGCCTGTAAAATAAACTGGTTTTCGTAAGTCTTTGCTACCCCATAGTCCCCCTTCTTCTCATTCTGTGGAAGAGAGTTAAGTCTTCCCTGGTCTCAAAGCTGTCATCTCTGATTATTTTCACCTGTTGTTGAAATGTGGGATGCAGCAATAACCAGCAATTCAGAGTTTTGTCACTGACAGGTAATAGAATGGGCCTGTACATCATCACAAAAATGTGAGTTACTGATGCAGCTCTGGACAGAAGCCTCAATTCTTCATTACCCATCAGCCAGGGCTTTTGTCTGTTGACTGTGGAGCCTCTCCAGTATTTCAGGAGGCAGGTGGCCTGCAAATGTTCCTTTTGCAAACCATCCTGCTTACCAAGAGATTCCCAGTGCTGGGCCTGAAGTGAAATCCATGAAAGTTTTTGCATGGAAATTCTCATGAAAATGGCCAGAGCTGAAAATACCAAAAAAGCCACCAACACATACTTTTTAATTTTTATTGTCAGGAAATTCCAGTTTTAATACCTCTGGTTATTTTTGGCCCAACTGCAGTCAAAGGCAGTAGGTAGTAAAGTCTTCAGTGCCTGTCACAGAGGGAAAATCTCTGCCAGTAACCTTTTACTTCTGTTGGTTTTACTTTAGGTTGTTTGGGCTTTTTTGGTTTGGAGTTTTTTTGAGAAAAAGCAGAGTTTTTCTTGACTATGCACTCCTTTGAGTGGGTTTCTGCTTTTCCATCAGGAGGGTTTTGTCAGACTGGACCTAAGGAGAGGGGTTTCCTCCACTAGGTCTTTTTTCTCATCTCCAAATATTCCTGATACCTTTACTTTCACTGAACCCTTCCAAATAAACTCTAAACACATTTCCTGTCTTTTCATAACATCAGCATGGTTAATACAGTAGTTCACCCTGTTAATATAGGTAGGTTAAGGAATGCTGAGCATGAGATGGAGGGTTAATGGAGGATCTACAAAAAACATTCAAAATAGTATCTAATATTTATGCCAGATTTGTGTTAATGGGATGAGTTCATTGGAGTTTGGTCCTGTCTGCCTCTGGCAGGAAAGAGGGTTCAGAGTGGACACTTGTTAAATTAGACCTCAGTGATGGTAAAAAATTCAGAATTAGTCAAAATGAAGATTTTGCATCTTAATGATTTCAAGTCACCCATGGGATTCACCTGTGTCAAGGGTCCTGAAGCCATAGCTCAGGTCTTGCAAAAAACATACAAGATGAGAAATCACAAGAACTTAAAAATTAGTGTTTTGCTCCTTTTTGCCCAAGATTTTAGAGTTTATTTGCACAGTGCTTCAGAATCACAGATGTTAAGAGTTGTTATTCAGTAACAAAAACCCCCTATATTTTAAAGTAGTGACTTCAAGGTCAAGATCATGTTCAAGGTCCTCCAGAAACATCCCAAATATCACAAGATGAGCAATAAAACCCTGTCAGCTGGCAGTGGAAGCTCTCAGATGGTGTTTGTGCTAGCCAGTGGGTTGGGCTGTTTTCCCCTGGCCATTGAGGGTTAATAACAGCTGAAATTCTAATGAAACCTGGAGTGTTAATCCACATTAAGGAGATCTGGGGAAAGCAAGTGCCTTAATCCCTCTAATATCCCAGAGATAAAATTGTTGCTGCCTTCCTACATATATACCTCACAGACCATTCATCTGGGCATCAGATAAACCAGTCAGGATAGCAGAAGACTCCCTAAAACAAAGTACAGAGTGGTCTTTTCCTTGTGTTTCCTTTTAAATTCCAGCAAGTGTTACAGGAAAACCTGAATGCATCAGAGATAAACTGCAGAGACCTACTTTTTAAGATTGCACTTACTTTTGTGTGTGTTTATCTGCCATCTACTATACCTTCAAGGCTGCTGAAAAATAAGTCAAGTTTTTTCCTGTTTTAAGTTTATGGTCTAAGTGTTCCTGGTTAGGCTCAACAGAACAAATTCTGATTTAGCTCCTAGAAAGGCCCAAGATGCACCTCCCACGAGCAACCTGAGTTGGGTCACTCCCTAGACTTCTGCAGCAGTGAAGGAGATTGGGGAGGAAATATGGTGTGCAAATATGGTGAGTCTGGGTAAACGCGAGAGTCAGCCCCTAAAGCCGGAGTTCAGAGAGATTTCTTTCATTCATCCATGGGAGAAGGAGAAGGCCTCATTATAATTGTTCAAGCCTGACTGGATTACATCACTTTCCCCCTTATTTCACTCCCTCCCCGCTTGCCTCCCTCCTTTTATTTACACCCCTTGTTCAGCAGCAGTGTGGAGTGGGGGCTGCATTAGTGATGGATGCTGATCGCTTCATTCCCCACTGCCCCCCCAGCGCCTCCCCCAGTGCTTTGAAGTGTGCTTAGGTCTCAGGCTCCAGTTCAGAGGTCACTTTGTTTATTTATGCAAAGCTGGCTCATCTGTGAAATGGGGCTTTCAAGGCTTCTGACATCAAAGACTCCAAAGCTGGTCCCATCAAGTCAGAGCAGGGACGGGCCTTGCATTATAACAGACTGAAGCGACTTTGGGAATCATAGGGGGAAGTATGATGACTAGATTTTTGCTTCAAAAATTGGGCTGTTGTTTTGACTTGTGGTTGGTTGCTCAGCACATAGTATTGGCCTGAAAACCAGTCATACCCTTTCAGCTAAAACTTGAAGCCTTCATGGAGAGCCTGTGGGTAAATAAAATTTGATCCTGACTCAGTAACAATCTGAATATTTCCCATCAGTTGCTCTCAGAGCTGGACCATTATGCAGAATTTTCCATTTGCTTTAACTTTTAAGAGGGAATGGAACAATTCTGCTATGGTAATAAACAGTAATCATATCCCACTGATGTGGCAGTCTTTGTCCCATAGGCTCCTCAATGGGCTTTGTCAGTTGATGGAGTTACATACAGAAATCCCTTTTCTCCAGAAATCCAGCCTGCTTTGGGACACCACACACTTCCCCAGCACCACCAGCATCTCAGTCCTGTGGCATCTCAGACCTAAAAGCCTGCTTGGAATGAGATCCTGAAGCAAGGGAGAGGCAATTGCAGGAGAGCAGCTGAGGATGATGCCACTGGGGTGACATTCCTGAAGAGTGGGCTGATGCCTCTGTGTCCATCCTGGCCCCGTTTTGCATGGCCACGTGCAATATTTGGAGGTGAAGGGCCTACACAAGTTTGTCCCGTGTCTCCAAGTCTATCACCTGACACGATATTGGAGCCTTGCCCTTCAGGTTTCTTGACCAGCCAGCACACTCTGTTACACCATGGAGCCAAATTGTACATTAAGGACACCTAAACCATGTGTATGTTTTCTTAGCATCAGATACTCGTGACATAAAATTAGTCAGTGATGGCTTTTCAAGGCAGGTTTTCCACTTCATCTTCCAACTGGCTGCTATCCTAAGCGTATGATACTGTCCAATAAATCCAGTGCAGGATGACCTTCCAATATAGGTCACAGAAAAGGGAGCTTGTAGGAAACTTCAGCAGTTCATCCTTCTCAGCACTGCCTCTCATGGTAATCTGCTGGCAGCAAATTTGGCAGTGCTGCATAGCTGGTCCCTGCTGCCCTTTGACTGCAGGCTGATTTTTCTGTGTGTCCTTGTCACCTTGAACTGCCCACCTCTGTGGGGAGCTGACAAGAGCACAAATAAGCAATTGGCTTGTTAGGTCAATTCTTGGATATAGCTAAGACTTGTGATCTCTGCTGCTAACTCATCATTTTGGATGCTGGTCATATATATCTGAATGGGGCTTGTTTCTCCAGGTCCTCTCTCTGTCTAAGAAGAATACTGCCAGGCCAGTTGTGTTTGTGAAGGTTGGAGTGAAGTGCAAACAGCAAGTCTTCAGATATGACACTGTTAACCAGGCTTCAGACTGAACCAGATGCCTCTGAACTTTCAGGAAATCTAGCTTTGCTTTCAGTGTCACAGACCCCTGTAAAACACTATAAAGTGTTTCTCTACCCTTGGAAACCACTCAAAATTGAAAGAATAAGAAAGTTCTTCAGAACAGGGAAAAATAAACTCTTTCCATGCAGCCACAGTACTGACTTCAGTTGCAGCAGGTGTAAGTCAAATGTTGGTGATGTCTGAATTAGACAGAGGCCTTCCATCCTCAGGGTGTTCCTGAGACATGTCTCCCAAAGTAGTAAGGAGCTCTTTTTTTGGTTTTCTGCAACCACAGGTCAGAGCTAAATGCAATCACCCACGGTGCAAGAGAGGAGATTCAAATCTCTCTCTGAATGCAGCAGAAGAGACCTGACCCTATGTCACCCACATCACGGATTAGCACTTTATATCTCTGGCTGCTCTGCTGCCTCACTCACCTTTTTAAGTTCAACTGGAGACTCACAGGCTTCAGGGAGGCTTCCCAAAATGAGCTTCATCCAGTTTCTGGATGTCACAAATCAGCTCTTTTTTGGTGCAGCTGTCGAATGTGAGTTTGTTCAGATACAAGGAGGGTAGGAGCCCAGTTCACTGCACATTGCAGCTGGAAGGGTCTGCTGTAACAACTCTCACCCCATGGGCAGCCCTGGGGATGGGAAGAGCAACTTTGCTCTACAAGAGTTTCTATGTTTATGGCATTTGGGCACCTCAAGACTTCTGCTGTTGCTGTTAACATTACCATATTCCCACCACACATGGAACAAGTTCCAGTGTATCTTAACCAATGTGCCTAAATGCATGCAGTTATTTATTTCAGTCTTGCTCCTCCACCAAATCATCTATTCCATCAGCTCAGCATGGTGGCATGAGTTATCCTGATCTGTTCCCCCTAAAGTGTTTTTTTCTGGGTTTGGTAGATGACTCCACAGGTTTGTGATTTGTCAGGGTAACAACTGAAGATGCATCTTCAAAGGATCAAACGGATTCAGAGCAATTTTCCTCACATCAAAAGCTTGGCAGCAAGTCAAGAGGTGTGGAGTCCACAGTCAGTGGTTGTGTGTCAGCAGGAGCAGGGCACAGGGGCTGACTTACTTTAACATGAGGCAGCAAGCAAGGGAGATACCCTGCTCTTTGTACAGCAAACTGAGCAGGATTAAGGTGTAATTGACAGAATATCACCACTTAAACATCTTAACCACTTTTATGATATTCAGCAGTTAACAATGAACAGGAATCCCACATCTTCGACCACAGTTTTTCTTCTCCATTACCCAATACATTTTTCTAATTGTGCTGAGGGATTTACTATGTTCTGTGTCAGACAGCATCCAAGAGTTCATTCCTGACGCTATGGATATTTATGAGAAAAACTGTGCAAGTGCCAGGAGATAGTCAATTTGGTATTTTGACTGAAAGGAGACAATGTCATATGCAAGCCATCATGTATAATGTGTATTTTTGTATTCCTTGCATTTCATTTGCCAAGGTTGTAAAAATAAACTTGCAAAATGCAGCACATGGAGCACTGGCCTTCTCTGTAACAGGGGCTGCAGCAGAGCCTGGATGGTGCACTGGCAGTCAGGCTCTGTGGGAGATTTGGTGTTTCCTGAGTGGGACCTGTTTCACCCTGCTGCTCTGTGGTTTGGCCTGGGAGGTGGCTGAGGCACCCAGGAAAGGCTCAGGGTGTCCAGCCATGGACAGAGGGTGGCAAGAGGTGGGATGGGGCAGTCAGCTGGAGGAGCTGCCGAGGTATGAGTATGGCACTGCTGCCCAGAATGTTTTCTTTTCCAAGTGACAGCTGTACATAACTCCAGGAGAAACTGTGCTGAAGCATCCAAAAGGAGAAGAGAAAAATCTCTCAGGGTCGGGGAGGGACAAGCTCATGTGGCATTGCAGCCTCTCTGCTTGAGGGACAAAGCTAATGAGAGCAGAGCATCTGTTGGCATGTAATGCCCTGTGCTGAAGAGATGGGATGATTTTCCAAAATAGCAGAACCTGGGGTGAGGATGGGGTTAAAGACACACTCTTCTCTCTCAAAGACTGCAGACAAGTTTACACACTAAATACTGTTAAGCACAACCCAACTTGTAAAACAACTGTAAGGAGAAGTTTTACTAATTGTACCTTTTCGGGGGGGCATATTGTATGTAAGCTGATACCAGTTTTTCCTCTCTGTTGCAGAGATTGCAGAAATAATTTTCCTTTCTTTTGCTCACAGCACCTTTTTCTTATGAGTTTAGGAGTTGGGCATTTAGAGGAATTCCTTCCTTAAATCAGATGTTTCCACTTCTCTTTACTTTGGGATTTTTACACCATTGTATTCCTCATTGAGGCGAACTTTTTCCCAGCCTTCACCTGACCTGTCTCTGAAAATCAAACTTCACCCACTTCAGTGCAGTTAAGCTAGGAGCTAAGGAGCTCTTGGTCGAGATTGTCACCTCACATCCAGCTGCCCTCCAGGCTGTGCCACCTTGTAGAGCACAGAAGTAATCTTAGAAGAGAAATTTAACTGGACCATCGTGTGTGGTTGCCCAGAGTCCCTCAGCTGGACCTCCCTCCTGGTGTGAGCCATTGCTAAAAAAGAAGCTGCTCTGAGCAGAGCACTTGTGCTGTAGAGGTCAAACTGGTGGAGGAAAAACTTCACATTTGAGTTCTGCAGAGGTGTGAGGACACCACTATGGTGGCCCAGATTGTAGGAGGCTCAGGGCACTCCCCTGCTCCCTTAGTCCTCCTGGAGACCTCAGAGGTGGTCATGTCACAGTGGCAATTTGAGGTGGGGGGCTGCTGGAGAGATGGGGGTTTCACCTTGTAGAGATTTATATTTCTCCAGGAGAGAGCTGAGATTTTGGTGCTGCTGTGTGATAGTGATATAGACAGGAGTGATGAGGGACAAAGTGGTGTGTTGATACAGGTGGATGGGTGGTCTTAATGAAAAAGAAATATCCACAAGCAGCTTTTAAAATCAATATTGTTTTTGCCAGCCATAAATTTGCATTCAGCATCCCTTGAGAGCTCATTTGACCCCAGCCCTGCTTGCCTTTCTGATTTTGTATGGAAGCTGAAGGGTGAACTAGTGGCCAGAATTGTACTGCTTGTGCTCTGTATGACTGATCACATAAGTCTTCTCCCAACTCCTAGGTTTAATTATCTCTAATTTTGATTTATACCATTACTTGCATAGATGGTACCACAGATCAGCTCCTGCTAGGGGATAGCAACCTGTAAATGTAAACAAAGAGGCTTTTGTCAGCTATTACTGGCAACATTGATTAAACTCCCATTGGTTTGGTAGGTGAAAAGCTCATAAAACAGAAACCTAAATTGTTCATTAAACTGGCCAGGCTGTAAATGCCAGGATGTGGATGCCTACTGTATGTTGAGTTTGTTTCAGCTGCATGGTGTCTCCAGCAGCAAATGCAAACTCTTGTTGTCATCCTGTTGTGCTGCAGGAGACCTTCTTAACATCTTCCCTTCCCTTTCCTTCACAGATGATGCCAGCTCAGGAAAGGACAGCCAGGTGCCTGAAGGCTCCAATGGAGAATATGAAGATCATTCTGGGAAGCAGTGGGGTAAGGAGCAGAGTGTGTTTTGTGGTTTTTCTCAGCCCTTGGTTCAGTGCTGTTCACGTGGCACGTTTCTCAGTTGCTGAAGGAGAGGAGAGGCAGTGACTGGAGTGAGTTCTTCCTACATATGGTCAAATAATAGACAGAGTGTCAGCTGAATGTGTTGGTGTGAATGGATCTCATCCAAGGGTCCTGCAAAATGCAGCCTGTGGTCGGCCCTAGGGCCCCCTGCCATTTACCCCAGCATGGTTCTCCCTTGTATTTGTTTTTCTGGGCAGCGACTTTCTTTTGCATGTGCAGCTATTACAGCTTTCATAGACTCCCTATAAAAAGCATATTGACTTTTACAGCAATATTTCCAGAAGTCTTCAGTGCCAACATAACAGTGCTCCCACTGAGGGCAAATGGGAGGTCTGACTTCACTTCAGGAGAACTAGCACTAAGCCAAGATGAGTATTTTTTTAAGATCATCCTGTCTTTTAGACACCTGCCTGAAGCTGTGGACTGTTCAGGCATAAGATTTTGTTGCTGTTGCAGAGCTTTGGGGAACTGCTAAAATCTCACTTGGAACAGGTTTGGAATCACCGCAGGACTTGCAGGCCCAGTATGGTCCAAGCACTCCTTGAAGGACAGTAAATTGTCAGGTTGTTGCCAAACAGCTTTTGGCCATTACTGACAGGAGTGTGATGTGAGACTATGAGCTCGGTGGCTGAAGCACAGAATTTCCATTTTGCTTGTGCAGTACATCCCTCTCTTTAATTTTATAATAGAGATGGCTTTGTACCACATTTGTGGCCAAGGAAAACCTCACAGCAGTGGTAGGGGTGGAACCTGACTGGCTGTTGCTTTAGGAGTCCCCACCACTGAAGCTGAGGCCAGTTTTCTTCAGGAGCCGGCAAACAGGGATGTGGTGAGCTGTGGTACAGTCCAGGCTACACTTGAATTACATATTTATCTCAGACTGAGCTTGTTTGGGGAGAGAAAGGTAACCCCCACTTATTCTGGAAAGGGATTACAACATTTTAGAGCTGGAAGAAGGGTGTCTTAGATAAACTACAGGTCAGGAGTACTTCAGGAGCGGTTCAGCAGCTGATACAAAGCTGCCACCTCTCCACTCTTTCATTACCATGGTGCTCCTGGTAGAGCTGCTGGATGATGAATCAGTACAACAGTACAACAATAATGTTATGAAGAAAAGATGTAAGCCCTACTAAAATTATTAGGCGTTGACAATCTCATATCAGATTGTGTCTTACTCTGTGCTGCCCTGGCCCATTCTGTTGTGCTGCAGGGTTTTCCTGAACCTCTGCTTTTTCCCCTGTCCCTCCCTCCTGTCTCCTCTGCTCTCCCCAAGCAGAGAAATGCCTGGGACTGGCCAAGGACCCATCTAAGCCCTTTCCATCCAGCACTGTTCACCAGCAAGTTGCTGTTGTGAGCTGGTGTGCAGGGAGGGTCAGTTTGTGTCTGCAGGTGCCTGGAGGATGATGGGTGAAGAAGCAGTTTGTGTTTTATCAGTCCTGGGCTGTTGGAAAAGTGTGAGAGCAGAAAAGCATGGTGAAAACAAAGCTCCACTTTGCTTTCCATCCACCATCACAGGGTGGTATCTCTGAGGAGAGCAAGGAACTGATGTGGGGAAAGATAAGAGACGCCCATCCATGTTTCCCACAACTATCTGAGCTCCTAACCAGAAGACTTGAAAGTATTTCGATTCTCAGTCCTATTTTGACACTTTTTTTGTAATTGTCATGAAAGCCAGAAGTGGTAGTGAGTGTCACTACGTAGAGGTAACGGTGGTACATCACAGCAGATGACATTTTTCAGATAATCACCTCACTTTGTATGAGCAACATCTGACAGGAGCCTCAGGGACTGATCCATGCCTCTCAAGGTGTCCCACAGGGAGAGGGCACCGCTGAATTCCCTGGCAGGTCTTCGTGCTGACAGGCTTCTATTGCATTTAATTTTCATTAGCTTTGAATAAATCTTCATGGTAAACAGCGTTTCAGCCAGGAACCTGTACAAAACACTGTCTCTTTGTCACCATCCACTTGTGTTTTCCCTTGCTCTTGAGTGGGATATAATTTATACTGTACAAATGTGTGGTTCATGTTTATGAAGCAAATGCCAGGTGATGTGGAGGAGAGCAAGCATGTGAATAACACAGCGGCACTTTGTAATGGCCTTTTCTGGCACTCCAACAAGCAAAACTTCTGTAAATGGAACAGATTTGGGGACAGACATTTAGCATCAACTCAAAAGAGACCTTTTCTGCCTGTCTCTCATAGTGCTGCTTCTCCTCTTTCTCCTTTGTGCTTGCTGGGTCTCTTTTTCTCTCTAATGTGTGTGTGTCTCTCTCTCTTTCTTCTTTTTTGTTAACTGGCTTTTCTAAACTTGTCCAATTCAGGCTTTTGTCAAGGAAACATTCAGGACTGTGTAAATGGGATCTGGTTTCAGCATATTGCACACAGCCTGGAGTAGCTTTTGAGAACACATAATCACTTAACCTTTTTTAAACAGAGAAAGAAAGGAAGGCTGAAAGAGCCAAAGAAGTGTAGCTTTACCTGTAGTTTGGTATGTATTTGGGCAGTCATGTGCGAGGAGTGAATGCAGATATCCAGACAGACTCACGGGAGTCACAGTGGGAGGAAAACCAGAAATGTTAAAGACCTGCTTTTTTGGGGTGGAAAGAGTTTCTGGCTTACAATGCCCTTACTGAGCAGGGACCTCCTTCTGTGAGCTCAGAGTCACGCACTTGACTTCTCAGTCTGCTGGGGAAGTACAACTGTCCTGGCTCCAACTTGCTCTTTGGCATGTTAGTCCCAGCTCAGGAATCCTACCCATCAGGATCTCCCCTCTAGTTAGACCTGGAGTTCTTGGTCTCAGGGTAGATTACTGCTGTATTGCAGAGTATCTGTTCAGACCCATTGTGTGGCTGATCCCTCACCTCTCCATGAGCCTTGCAGACATGTGCTCAGTTTCCACAGCGACAGCCCTGATCAGCGCACCTCCCTCGGCTCACACTGAAATTTGGGATGTTAATGCCCACAGTGTGCAGCTCTGACAGGGTTCATTGTCAGGGAGGGGCATTGTCTCTGCTGTGGGGGGGGCCTCCCCAAAGGGAGCACCCAGCAGTTCAGGCACCACGACCTGTGGAGGGGGTTAATATGTCACACTTGCTGCCCAGCTGTCACGGCAAAGGCTTCCAGGGCCGGAGTTACTCCGGTTCATTGGATTACACATGAAAGCCTCTGCATGGAGAGCAAAGCATTTCTGAGCAGGAGTTTGAAATAACATGAAATGGCTGGGACCCAAAATGACAGCCCAGAGGGGCAAGGGAAGGCTGTGGAGACAGATGGTTTCCCCTACGGAAAAGCACTCTGTGGAGAGGGGTATGCCAAGGGGTGTCCTCTTCCAAGAGGGAGAGATGTTGGCCAAGGCTGCACGGGGGTGAGGACTAAGGGGTATGCTCACAAACCTCAGAGGGCAATGGCTGCCATTCCCCAGTGCTTGGAGATAGGAAGCTGCAGACCAGCCTCTTCCATTCAGGAAAGCTCCACTATCATGCACAGCCCAGAGGTTGTGGCCCTCAGCCCTGGGCAGCAGGGCTGGCTGTCAAGCAGAGAGTCCCACCAGACCATCCTGTAGCTGCCCAGGGAATCCCTAGAAGTGCTTATAAAACACGTGGATGTGCTGCTTAAGGACATGGTTTGGTGGTGGAGCTGGCAGTGTTAGATTAATGGTTGAACTCAATGACCTTAGAGGTCTTTTCTGACCTTAACAGTTCTATGATTGGCTTAGTTAGAAATGCCCTTGGACTGGCATTGTGTAGTTAAAGTAACTGTGAGAAATTTATCGTATCTTTTAAATTCTTCATTAAATTTCAGATTTTGCCGGGTGAGGGCCTTGCATTTTTCTAAGTTTCTTGTCTCTGCTCTTAGAAGTACTGGTATTTTCTTTGCTAAGACAAGATGACTGGCTTAACCCATGCTTCTATCCACCAGGAGCTATTGCTTCAGATTCTCCAATTTTGGATGGACGGCATGGGGTATCCTCTAATAACAAACTCATAGACTTTTATTTGGTCTTTCAGTTTCTTTGTTCACTTCTTTGGACCATTCAACACTAGTGTTTTGTAAATTGGAGCTGAAAGAATCAAATTCATTTAAGTTCAGATCAATGTACAAAAGTCTGTCATGCTTCTAAGACTTTCCTATGTATGGAAAAGATGCTGACCCTTCTTAAATCCCAATAAAGCCACTAAGAACTAAGGGACAAAACATTTTCAGGAAATGAAGCTTCATGTAACAAGCAAAAAATTGAGAAAATGGTCAGCGTGACAGGAATCTGAGTTTTTTCCTTTGGTCTTGGCTAAGGACTTTGTGGAATATGGTAACAATTACAGTGTGATTATGGGGCCGCATTTTGCCTTCAGCTGCAATAGCGTGATTTTGGTATTATTTTGTGAGATGGTCTGGTGCAATTGCATTACAGACACAGGAATTCCAGGGTTGTGCAATGCAGAAGGTTAATGCACTGGCCAGAAGAGTGGAGTAGACACTCAAGTGTGTTGGGCTGGGTGGTAAATCCTTTCTAAGGAAAACAGTTTGGGCTGATATGAGGGAGAGTGATACACTGGTGTGGGGGCTGCCTCTCAAGCAAATTTGACAAGAGTTTCCTACTTTGCTCATGTCCTGTGCTCACCACAGTCCGTTCTGATGCCTTTTCCAGCCCGGCCCAGGTTCACCCAGCCTGCCAAGATGAGGCGCAGGGTGATCGCCCGCCCCGTGGGCAGCTCCATCCGCCTCAAGTGCGTGGCCAGCGGCAACCCCAGGCCCGACATCACGTGGCTGAAGGACAACAAGCCCCTCACTCCCCAGGAGATTGGAGAGAACAAGAAGAAGAAGTGGACCTTGAACCTGAAGAACCTGAAGCCAGAGGACAGTGGGAAGTACACCTGCCGCGTGTTTAACAAAGTTGGAGAAATCAATGCCACGTACAAAGTGGAAGTGATCCGTAAGTGCAGCTCTGGGGGGCAGAGCAGAGAGGGGCCTTGGAGAAGGGGGCTGGCTCAGTCAAAGCAGTGTGATGGCAAGGGTGCAGTGTTGATGGCTGGACGTGGAGGTGGGGAGGTGCTAAAAACGTCAGAGAAAACATTACTGGAACTCTAGAATGAGCCTGAAACCTGGGCAAGACAGAGTAGCAGCAAGACAATTTAGGAGCTGAAATGAGGACAGGTGCTTGGGAAACAATCATCCCCACAGGCACCTGCATGGTGAAAGTCACCATTGCCCAGTTCAGTCTTCTACAAGACAGCCAATTCAAGGACAGACTGAGAACTAACAGAGAAAGCCCTTTCAAGTACCATGGAGAAGAGAGAGAAATACCTAGGATAGCCCAGATTACTATGTCAGAATGGGTGAAACCCATTAATTCAAAATTTAATCTAGAAATGTCCCAAGGGAATTAGCAGAAATCTTCTGTCTAGAGTAACTAGCTAGACGAGGCTTTAGGGCAGATTCTAAAAAACATCTGAAGGTCCAGGCAGGTACGAATGAGTTACTAAAAAAAACCCCCAAAAAACCTAAAAACATCCAGTAGGGTCCTGTCTGTATCTTTAGATGCCTACATAGCTTTAGAGGTTCAATCCTTAGAAGATGAGCTGTGGGGGATTACTCTGCATTGTGGTGAGGTAAATTGCTCTTCTTACTATCTAGCTACTCTGATTCTTGCTCTCTAATCTCCTGTTTCTCCTATTATTGCTGAGGATAATTATACTCAAATCCTTCCTAAGTTGACCAGAGAAGAGCTCTTATTCTTAAATCATTGTGCTTTGCCTGTGACATCATCATAAATTGTCATGGAAGTGATTACAGAGTAGCCAACTCAAGAAAGAGGAGAAGATGAGCCAAGTGGAGGCAAGACTGAATAGCCTTCATTAATGAGGAGCAGGGGCATGGAGGGCAATTTCCAGCCACTTGGAAAGCATGTTGTTTGTCTGTACATACATTTTAGCATGAGAAAGTTTATCCCAGTGTGAAAGATTGTTCTTAAAGGTAAAGATCTGTTCTCTGATAAGTCCTTTCTCTAGAATGACAGGAATTAAAAGCACATGTGGGAAGCTCTGTTGGGCTCTGAAGGCACAAACCTGCTGGACATCTGGGATTGATAAAGATGCAGCTGTGTGGAGACAGTAAAAACATGTGTTTACACTAAAACCAGGAGCAGAGGCAGGGAAATGAATCAAGCCCCATCCTAATGGCAGCTGTGGCATTTTCACTTCATCAAAACCAGACAGCATCAGGAACAAACCCCTTTCTGTGTCCCTGTTTATCTTGGTTTTTATCAACTTAAAGATGTATGTAACCTTTGTTTTCGTTAGCTTTTGCTGGCTAGGAGTGAAAACAGTAACCAAAGCTGGAACCAGAGTCAAGGAGATAAGGGCATTAAGCAGTTTTCAGACATCTTTCTATTTTTAACAGTATTCTGGGGAGCATTACAGGTTTTATTCAATTTCCTCCTTTCCCCCCACCCCGAGCCTCCACTCCTAAGTCCTGCTTATCTGAGTCTCAGTCTCCCTAGCTGTGATTGCTGCTCACAGTCCCAAGGCAAAGCCTACAGAGACTACTGTGGTATTTTTGTTTCCCAGGCACATCTTTAGAGCCCTCATTATTGAACGTATCCAGAGTTTTTGAAAGAGGGTCCATTGTTCCTTCCTCTCTCTCCAAAGCCAGTGCTGGTGGGAGCTGTTTTGTTACATGCTCAATCCAACAGTGTTTGCCATCAAAAGGAGTTCATGATTGCCAGCAGTTACCACCCACTGTGATACCATAATTTCTCCTGTGCCTAGGACAGAGGTTTGCAGTACCTCCTTGTCTGGAAACTGTGACTGATTTATCTGATCCTGACACTAAAAAAAAATCCAAACATTCCTCAGAATGAGGCATACATTTTTCCTTTCACTTTATGTGGTGTTGACACAACCTTAGACTTACAATCATGCTGAAAAGGTTGGTCTTGTGAACCTCTTCAATTTAATTTCCTTTCCTTCCATCTTGTTTCTTGCCTTACCTGAGACTTGAGGCAAAATTAATTTGTGAGAAAGATTTTGTTATTGGCTAGAAAAGCAAAAGCCTTCTGAGTTCGTCCTCCACAAACATTTTTTTTTCCATGGTGAGTGTGGTGATGATTATACCAAAGAAAGGAATGATAAAAGCAGGGAGGTGAGGATGAAGTGAAAGTCTTCCTCACTGGTAGTGCCTGTGCTCTCAGCTCTTCCAGCAGTTGATGACATGGCATGGGATTGCTCCCAGTAGAGTTTGGTTCCCTTGGACAGCTACCAGGCCCAGCTTGAGAGGTGACAGTTATCTTCTGAAGGACTCCCAGAGCAAAGATTAGAACATCCAGAGCCTGCCATAGTCTGTGAAAGAAGGGGTCTCTTCCAATCTGATTTTGTCTGTCCATAGGGAGCATTTGGGAAGGCCAAAAGGAGAAAGAATATGTCTCACTCCACCCCTCACTATCCCCAAACTGGGGGTAGCCACAGTAGTTCTGATGTGGGTTCTTAAAAGATAAGTACTTGTAAAAATCTGGTAAAAACCTGAGGTTGTGTCTGAGAGTACATAAAGGCACTGTCTTATTCACCTGTAAATTGCAGCCTGCAGGTCCTGGTGGTGAGAGACACGTCACAGAATAACAGGTAGAGAGTTGCTTGGTGCACAGAAGAGAGAGATGAAGAAAGTCTTCCAAAATATAAGGGCTCAGGGGGAAGCCATACTTTTCTCCAGGTCTGATGCAGGTAGAAAAGGAACTTCCCTGTTAGAAACAGGAAGATTAAGGTTGAGCATGAGAACAGACTTGCTAAGCCTCAGTGGAGGAGTTGTCTGGAAAGACTGGAGAGCATCTACCATGGGAGGCTTTGGCAGAGACTGGGAAAAAGTAGATCAGGAGAAGTTTGCAGAAATCCCAGCCTGCCTTGGGGCAGGGAGTCAGGCTAGGCTGTGATTTTGCACACCCCTCCTACACCTTCTCCCTGTGCTTCTGGGACTGCAAGTTACTGAGGTTGGCACACACCTTCCTCACGGAGCTCCCTGTGTTTCTGTGCAGAGAGGACGAGGTCCAAGCCCATCCTGACAGGGACACACCCCGTCAACACCACGGTGGACTACGGTGGGACCACTTCCTTCCAGTGCAAAGTCCGCAGCGACGTCAAGCCCGTCATCCAGTGGCTGAAGAGGGTGGAGTACGGCACGGAGAGCAAGTACAACTCCACCATCGATGTCGGGGGGCAGAAGTTCGTGGTGCTGCCCACCGGGGAGGTCTGGTCCCGCCCAGACGGCTCCTACCTGAACAAGCTGATGATCACTCGAGCCAAGGAGGAGGATGCAGGGATGTACATTTGCCTCGGGGCGAACACCATGGGCTACAGCTTCCGCAGTGCTTTCCTCACAGTCCTGCCAGGTGAGCTGGGACAGTTCTCCCCCTCTGTACCAGTTGTCTGTGTCAGGGTGTTTATTAATTCAACTGCTGATGCCCATTGGTTCCCTGGCCCCCTGAGGTGCTATGCTGATTTAGGCTAACCCAGTTCTGATAAGAATGAATGAGGGACTGTCATGGGTTTGTTCGAAACCGGGCAGAAACACCATTTAATGTAGCGGTTTCACATTCACCTGCTCGCCTGCTCACACCAGGCGAGAGTGTAGCGTAGTGATTTTATGAGAATAAGGATTAAGAGAAATGCAAAACAGGCCTAAACTTCAAAGATAAAAATAGTTTATTAACAAAAAAGTTCGCATTGTATCACAACTACTTCAGCTTGCTTCAGAACCAAGTGCCTTTGCACTGGAAGACAAGTTCTGTAGTAAGTGAATATTGAGATGGATGAAAGGATTTTTCTAGCTTTCCCCCTGCCAAACCCAATCTTCACAACAGAATCATTCTCTGAGTTATTAAGGCCTAGAGTTAAAGCCTTAAATCACTTGCTCTGTTGAATCATGATCTAATTCAGAAAAGCCTAGTTAAACAGCTTAAAGTGAAATCAACATGAGTGGGATATTCTGTTANCCCTGGCCCCCTGAGGTGCTATGCTGATTTAGGCTAACCCAGTTCTGATAAGAATGAATGAGGGACTAAATCACCCCTGATTTAAATCAGTCCCTGCTGAAATCTTGTTGATGATACTTCCTTTTGTCCTTTCACAGGGAATAATCACAGAATCACAGAATGGGTAAGGTTGGAAGGGACCACAAGAAGAGCCAATCCAGAGCACATAGCACAGGATTGTGTCAGGATGGTTCTGGAATATCCCCTGTGAGGGAGACTCCACACCCTCCCTGGGCCATCTGTTTAGCACTCAGACAGTGTGCAGTAAAGAAGTTCTTCCTCACATTCAGGTGGAACTTCCTGGGCATCAGTTTCTGCCCTTTCTTCTTGTCCTTTGCTTGGCATCATGGCAGAGCCTGGTTCCTGCTCTGACAACTCCCTGTAGATACTTATAGACATTAAGGAGGTCCCCTCTCAGTCATCCAGGTGAAATAAACTGAATTATCTCCTCCTGTATGAAAGAGGAGCAAGCTGGGAAAAGACACTGCAGTTGCAGACACTAATTCACTTCAGTGACAGGCTGCAGGATGGGAGAGGGGAACTGAATAACAGCACAGTTTGCTACCTCATTTCCTAACATTTCTCCATTCTCTTGCCCTTATTTATATTGCTTTTACTGGTAAAAGGAAACAATGATACAGGCCCGTAAAATGAGAGAAGAATAAAAACTGTCCGGGTCACAAGGAAATTAAATGAAAGAGTGTGAAAACCAGAATGATTCATTAGTTAAATTCTTACCCAATGGTCCCCTAGGGCCCCTGTACCAAACTCACAGCTGCTGCCTCCTCTCCCCAGAGCTGAGTTGGTGGCCACATCCAACTGAGACTGTATCAGATGTGTTTGAGACCCACCATCCTTGCCTGATCATTTGTTCCTTTGTCTTCTGACTGTGCAGTTCTAGCCTGATAAATACTTTGGATTTAGGACTACACTCTAGCTGAAAGGCCTGTCAATACTAAGGAAAAAGCAGCATGGGTGGGATATAACTCAAAGCCTATGGGAGTTTCTGACCTATGAGAGTCTGATCCAGCTCCCACTGGAATCAGGGAGAAGACTTTTCATGGATTTAAATGGGACTGCAATGAGGCCTCGTGCCAGAACCAGAGCCTGCAGGGCTGTTGTTATTGGCAGTGGTGGAGAAGGAGAACCCAGCTTGCCCTAGATGCAAAATGTGGTTGTAAAGATGTGAGTTAAAAAAGACCATGTTGCTTGTAAATCTACCAGATTTGGCATAGACAGCTCTGAGGAACATGGATGAATATCAAAACACTTTTATTTCAGCCCAGCATAGGATTTCTGCCAGCCAACATGAAGACTCTGTTTTCACGGTCAGCGGATGGGTCAGTTCTCTGATCCTGTCATGTTTTTGACAGGGTGCTGGACCAGACTTGCCTTCCAGCCTAAATTATTCTGTAATTTCCAGTGTTGGCAAATCAAAATTTCATCTATTAGGGTCAAAGTATAGGTCCTCCTAACTTCAAAGAGACCACATGGTATATATTTAACATTTCAAACTACCCATAGGATTATTTGTCAAGGAGAGAAAAAGACATTAGTGTCTTAAAGAAGTTTA
>VZTR01024278.1:454945-485099 GCA_013400775.1 Chaetops frenatus
TTTTTTTTTTAAAGAAAATTTTGTAAATCAAAGCATAATAATTGGTGAGGCTGTAAAAGGAACTTTGGCCACAGGGTGCTTGGAAGGGGAAATCATGAAATGTAGGTGCAACAGTTCGTAACTGCAGCTGCTTTAGGAGCCGGTGGAGGGTGAGCTGGGCACAGTGAGAAGAGAACACAGGAGCTGCTCCCCTGCAGAGGGGCTTGAGCTTTCCTTCTGCTGCACACCACGGAGAGGCACCCAGCTCCCCAGGGGCCAGAATTTTCTTTGGAAAAGGCAGGTTGAGCAATGTTGCAACTGTTTCTCTTCTTTTCATTTTTGAGTTTGATGCTTAAAAAGAAAAAAAAAAAAAAAAAAAAAAGAAAAGTAGAAACGTGCTAATTTTTAAGTTTAGAATAACTTCCTTCTCAAGCCTGTTCCTTGAAAGAGATCCTCACCAAACCAGCTGCTCCATTTAAAAGTGAAACACTTTATTTAATCAGAAACAAAGCTGTGCTTTAGGCTTTGCTTTTCTCTGAACATTTCTGGAGGTATTTGCTCTGTGTTGACCCGCAGTGATTTTTTCTGGTGGTTTGTTTGAATCACCAGCAAACCAAACAGTTCCCTGTTTGCTCAGCCGTGGTGCTGCGAGATGGGGCCCCAGTTCAGTGAAACACATCAGCTCCTGCTTTCTTCAGCAATACATTCTGCTCCAAAGAGTCCCTTTCTTGCCTTAGGAGTAGGTTATCCATGTAATAACCCCTGGAGAAAGACCATCCCTCATGACGGTCCTCCTGTAGAGGTTGTAATAAAGCAGCCCATTGATAACTAGTATTTTTCAGCAGGAGGGTTCAGGTAAACTTTGTTGACACAAATTTATGAAATCCCTAAAATTCAGATTAAGGATATCTTCATAGGGAGAGCTGAGAGGAGCTGAAATGTGAGCACTGGTATGAGGCATGGATATAAGGCATGATATAGACAGGAGTTCTTAATGGCTGTGGTGTACTGACTCATTTCGTTAGGAAAAAAAATAAAAAAGCCTCTGTACACTAAAGGCATCATCTTTATCTCAAGAAGACAGTAAATGTATGTTTCCCTTTATTTCAAGAAAACAGTAAATGTATGTTTCCAGGAGAGATACTAAGGGCTACATCTCATGTCTCCTGCCTGTGGGAAGCTGCTTACCACACCACAGTACGTCCCAAACTCCTGCACATTCCAGCAGCATCGGGGGCATGGCCAAAGGCAGGATTTCCCTGTAAGCCCCTGGCCCTTCTCTGCTCTCTGGGCCAGTGTTGCAGCAAGGAGAGACTTCTGCTCTATGCTCTGTGAGCAATCCTGGCACCAGCTTCAGCGGTGGAGGTGAGCACTGCATTTGTGGGTTTAGCCCTAAGCAAACCTAAGATTTTCTAACAGCACCAGTTCAAGTGGCAGCTCTATCTCTGAGCCTCAGAGAGAGGGTTAGTGGGTTAAGAGAAGCACTCCTGCATTTCCCATAGAGCACAGAATTCCAGGCTGTAGCTCTCCACCCACCAGTGCCTTCTGCCCTTTGTGGCCCAGCTCCGTAGTGCTGTATCATGCAGGCAAAAACTTTACATTTTGCCAGATGGGTCAAGTGGAAGGAGTTGCTTCTTCCTGCCCTTCAAAGCTCCTGAATGAAAGATAAATCTCTAGTGCTGCTGACAGAGCTCTCCAAGGGCAAATGTTGCATTAAACTACCCAGCATGGACGATTCATCAGCCCAGGGCAGCTGCAGCTCTTAGCTGTGGCACTGAGAAGGCAGCTCTGGTCCTGGATGCACCATGAGAGATGCTATAAAGGTCTTGATTTGCAGAAAGTGTGGGGATTTCATCCTGCCTTGGCTGTCTGCTCCATCCTGAACACCAAAAATGGTGTGAAATTTCCCCTCAGGAAAATACTGCCACATGCTCTGTTTAGGAAGGGCTGTGGTTTTTGTCTGAGCACTGTGCTGGCTTGCTGCACCTGGGTGGATTTCACAATTCTGAGGAATTATTTTTCCTTCACAGGGTACCTCTAAGACCTTTACAAAGTCACTCTGTCCCAAGCCCTACTGCATGCCATTGAATTTTATGGCTTGATTGTGCCTTGCATATATTGCAAAGTCTTCCATAGTTTAAATAAATTCAACAAGGTCATACTTGTGTATGAATATGTTTTTTATTCAGTGGGAAAAGATTTGGATACATCTTCATTCCTGAATAGAGGGTGTTCAAAGAAAACCATTGTCTTTTTTGTGATAACTGACCCTATGTTGAACACAGCAGATTTTTTATTTTATGTATTTGTATACATATGCATATAGGCATATAAATGTTCATGCCAGGCTGTGATACAGAAGGCAGTTGTACCTTTAAAACCATGGAGCTTCAAAGATCAAAGGAATTTTAGGCTTAAAACTCTCTATCTTTGTTAATTTTATTTGCATTACAGATCAAACATGGCTTTACCTGCCAGTTTGTGCATGGCATTTTTAAACTTTATATGGACAATCTTTCTGTGGTCGGCCCCTTTCGAACTGAAAACCTATCAGACATTGAAGATAAAATGTGTTCTGTGGTTTTAATTTGGTGACAAATGCAGTAACTGAACACATCAAAGGAGACAGAATGGCGCAGGGAGTCTGTGGCTTTGTAATAAAAGTTGCAGAAAAAAAGGAATAAAAGCTTGGCATTTTGTTAATATATATTAGAGTTCTGTGTTTTGAAGGGAAGGATGGCTCTGCATGGGGGTGTGTGTTTGTTAGCACACGTAAGGAGTGTGTGCTGGCAGGACAAAGCAGACAATGTTGGAAAGTTACCTGTGCGCCACAGCTTGGTCTGATATTTTTGTGTAGGTTCTGTGAATCTTGCAGAAGCATTATTTTTTTAATGGTTTGAGAAATGGTTCTGGTTTTTAGTGAAAAAGGGCAGTTTTTAATGTGTTCACATCTGGAGCCAAATTTTAATTAGCAAGATGAAATTTTGGAGTACCTGGAGTGGAGCAGGGATTTCAAGGTCAAGCTCAGCACCTCCAGCTCTTTTGAATCAAACCTGTGAGTGTCTCACTACTCACTCCAGAGGCAGCAAATGTCCAAGCTGTGACATCTATAGTTCAGAAAAGCTGGCCTTCACCCAAACTTCATCCTGACCTGACATGGGCCTCTGACCCAAAGATCCCCATGCAGAAATTGCACACTTGGGGTGGGAAAGAGGAAATATTTCTCTGTTGAGTCCATTTCTGTGTTTGGCTGAAACTCTTGGGAGGTTTGAAATACTGGAATAACGACCTGGGGAAGATGCAGAAGTGAGCAAACTCTGGGAGGTGGTCAGATATCAGTGGGGAATTCATCGTGTCATTCCTATCTGGGCAGCACCTCTGCCTATATGAGATACTTTGAGCCTGCCCAGGACTGCAGATTGCTCGAAGCTGATGATTAACATGGAATCATTTAGGTTAAAAAATTCCTTACAATCATTGAATTATTACCTATACAGGACTTCTTCCAACTCCACAGATACCAGTGGGAAAGAAAAATCCCTGCAATGTCCAGTAGTAAATCAGTTGGACACATGGAGCCTTTGCAAGGTTTTGGCATATTTGCACTGGCTGGCCCAGTGGCAGAGAAAGATGAGACAGAAATTAAAGGCCCCAGTGTGAAGCCAGACACACAAAAATGGGAAATGCACACACTTTGGAAGGCGCTACCAAAGGAAGAGGTAGACCCTGCATCTCTCAAAATCTTCAAGGCTGGGTGCTTTTTGGGAATGTTACTGGGATAAAGGGATTCATTGAACCCAGATGAGGTCATCTAGTGGTGCCTTCTGGCCCTAAGGAAATGCAGTTGAGCTGCAGAGAAAAGGAGATGCCAGAGCATGTCCCTGCACCTGGCTGTGCCTCTCACAGTGAGCACCGTGGCTGTGTGAGTGACCTGGCAATGATGGGCACACGGCTGCACTCCCGGGCTGCACATCCAGACTGCACACCCAGACTGCACACACCAGTGTGCACTCCCAGGCTGCACATCCAGCCTGCACACCCAGCTCCAGCTGCCCCCAGGCAGGATGATCCCAGCACTTCCCACCTTAGTGCTGCAGTCACGGCGTTATTGATACAAACTGGGGCTCTGCACCGACATTTACAGCTGCTCTGTGCTAACAGCAGCACAGCCCTGTGTGTACTCACAGCCCTCCCTTGTAGGGTCTGTCATTCAAACGTGCTGGCACGGGTCTGTCATCCTACATGTGCTTTGATGACCAGCTGAGGGAACAGGGTATTACAGTCTGGAGAAGAGGAGGCTCGGGGGGACCTCATTGCTCTCCTCAACTACCTGAAAGGAAGCTGCAGTGAGGTGAGGGTTGGCCTCAATGAGGATGAGAGGAAATAGCCTTAAACTGCACCTCTGGAAGTTCAGTTTAGATACTTGGGAAACATTTTTCACTGAAAGAGTGGTGAGGTGTTGGAATAGGTTTCCCAGGGAGGTAACGTAGTCACTGTTTCTGGAAATGTTCAAGAGGTGCCTGGATGTGGCACTTGGGGAGATGGTTTAGGAATGATTATGGTGGTTCTGGGCTGCCAGTTGGCCTGGATGATCTTGAAGTTCTCTTCCAATATTGATGATCCTGTAACTGCAGAGATCACCAAGACACAGAACCAAACCATACCATTGACCAATTATACTCTCTTAATAACCTCCAGTTACTTATTGTCCTTTAAATCTTTAAATCTCAAACTAGATATAAGGAAAAAATTCTTTTNGGGGACCTCATTGCTCTCCTCAACTACCTGAAAGGAAGCTGCAGTGAGGTGAGGGTTGGCCTCAATGAGGATGAGAGGAAATAGCCTTAAACTGCACCTCTGGAAGTTCAGTTTAGATACTTGGGAAACATTTTTCACTGAAAGAGTGGTGAGGTGTTGGAATAGGTTTCCCAGGGAGGTAACGTAGTCTCTGTTTCTGGTAATGTTCAAGAGGTGCCTGGATGTGACACTTGGGGAGGTGGTTTAGGAATGATTATGGTGATTCTGGGCTGCCAGTTGGCCTGGATGATCTTGAAGTTCTCTTCCAATATTGATGATCCTGTAACTGCAGAGATCACCAAGACACAGAACCAAACCATACCATTGATCAATTATACTCTCTTAATAACCTCTAGTTACTTATTGTCCTTTAAATCTTTAAATCTCAAACTAGATATAAGGAAAAAATTCTTTTACAATAAGGATTGTGAAGCACCAGGTTGCCTGAAGAGATGGTAGGTGCCCCATCCCTGGAAACATTCAAGGCCAGATTGGATGGGGCTCTGAGCAACCTAATTTAGTAGAAATTGTCCCTGGTCATTGCAGGGTGTGGGACTAGGTGACCTTTAAGTGTCCCTTCAACCCACTCCCTGCTGTGAATCTATGGTCCAAATGTGCTGGGGTGGGTTAGGGTCTGTCACCCAAATGTGCTGGGATGCATCTGGGCCACCTGCTGGGTCAGTTCTGTCTTCTGGACCTGGCAGAAAATGCCAGTAAGTAGGGAGCTGTAGGTATCGACTTTCTCTTCACCTTATCTTACCAGCAAAACATTTCTTCGCCCAAGGTTCTCACCTTGTAAAAGTTTGCTACAAACATAAAAAAGCCACAAGCAAATCCCAACACCAAAAATGTGGATTATTGTAGTCAGAAATAGGAAGTAATGGCTGATAAAACCACATTTAAAATACTGGTGTTATATTGACTGTTAGATGGCACATATATATTGTCTATTTATGGAGTGGAGTCTGGAGAAAAGAAAATGCCCATTTTACATTTTGTTTAGCCAAGGCACCTTTGTGTGTGTTTACCAGCCTCAGGTCTCTCCAAGCAATATATGGAGCTATGACCTTTTTTTGTCCTCATTTTAGCTTACATATTTTTTCTTTGTTTGTTTTTTCTTTTCCTTTCTGCCAGTCTTCTGTAATTAGGATTTAACATATCCTCCAATATGCATGGACATCAGTAAAGCAATGAATATTCTTTTTTTTTTCCCATTTTCACTAACCAAATCCAGTCCAAAGTGCTATTTCTATCGGAGCTGATCTATGCTTTAGTGAAAGGAGCAATAAATAACATTTTAGACCAGACTTCAAAATGCCTTTTTTTCCCCTTTGATCTGAGTAATTAAAGTCAAGCTGCTGTTCCTGAGCATTTTCTGATGGAATTATACGAGTTACACAACTCTTCATTTGTATCTTATTAAGCATTATGTGTTACTGATGCTGTTCAAACAATTAGCACCTAAATAAGCCCCATATTCTCATAAAGAGGCAGTAGCAGTGTTAATGTTAATGCCCTGCTTAACAGTTTGCTCCCATCCAGAGTCCACCATCATGCTCGAGTGCCATTTAATATCAATCAGGTCTTTACTGATGCCCTTCTGAAGTTGTTCTCTTCTGCAATCATTTAACTGTGCAGTGAAGTGAGAAGTCGAACAATAACGTTAAGTAAAAATGGCATCTCTCTTAACACAGGAATTTTTCTAAGTTCATTGCAAGTTTTGGTTATAAAAAGGCGAGTGCTTCAGGGTGATCGGTCATTTTGACGTTTTTATGGTGTTTTTATTACCCCTGGCTCATTTCCATACTAAAGAGAACATTTGTAACAATACTTGCTCGCTCTGTTATGATTAGGATTGCGCTTTGTTCGGCTGTTGCTGCCCCCAGTAATGCTCTTGGCACACGTCCTCCCAGACCCTGCGGTGTATTTATTCAAAAGGAAGAAAAAAGAAGTGTCTACTAAAACAATAAACTACTACTGCTTGCATTAATGTGGCCACAGCTTCCTTGTGCTGCAGACAATCAGCTAGAAAACCTGTTGGGTAAACTTGCTCCTTCATTGCTAAAAAAATAAATATTCATGGAGTTTACAGCCACTTTTTCCTGTGCTTTATTATTGGGTTGAAAACTGTGAAGGATTTTAAAGCTAATGATTTAATCCGAGAGATAAGATGGAGGTCCAGATCCTGGAACCAATGGAAGCTGGGATCTGAAATACTGATGAGGACCTGGGTAAGGATTTAAGGCAAATTTTGATGAGTTACTTCAATATTAGTGTTATCCTGCATGTAAGGGCAGGTTCAACCCAATATTAATTATATTAATATTGAAAACAGAATATACTAATATATTCACTGATGTTGTCTAAGACAGGAGGTGAATGTGAAAAGAGCACATGAACATGAAAAGAGGAGTCATGAATGGTAGGAAGGGACAATTAAAAAAAGAGAGGGAGTGGAGTCTCATCCTCAGAGGTTTGCTGGGTAAAGTCAAGGCTTTGGCCACTCCACATGTGTTGGATCCCAGAAGGCAGCTGGAGCACCTGTGGGAGCTTCCTCACACCCAGGGCAAACTACAGCACTCAGCGTCCCCTGTGTGACAGGCAATTGCTCTTGAGCACATCACTGCAGAACACCTTTCATTTAAAGTGTGTTTGTGTCTTGCCTGGCTTTCAAAGAAAAGTAAGGATGTTTTAAAGTTTAGATTCATCTTTTTTGTTAAGCAAGTTGGATAAATTAACAACAGAGTAATCATAAAATTCCTAAAACAGGGAAGAGAAACTGACACTTCCCAAAGATGTTTTGGTTACTGGGTGGAGAAGAAGACCCCCAATGATGTTTCCTCTTCCGCTAAAGCCAACAAGATAAGCTGAATTTGTCATCCAGGTACCATCAAACAAAAGAATGAACCAGGATTTGACAATGAAATACAAGTCTGGAAAAAATACATAAGTATGCAGCAAATTGGTGAAGTGTCCATTTATGTTACCTTTGCCCAAACTTGGTAGAGACCTCAGCAAATAGAGGTGACTTTCCTTATGCTGCGAGACAGTGCAGCCTGGGAGGCTGGTAGTCTTCTGAACTCTCCTTGTCTGTAGGAATAGGAAGCAAAACAAGAGGATGAGAGGGTAGAGGAGTGCAGGGTGGGATCTCCTGCTGTCCAAGACCCAGCTCTCATCGCTCAGCTCCAGCCTCTGTTTGCTGGCCCCAGCCCTGGGCTGCCAGGGAACCCGAGCTGGCCTCTGCCATGGTTCAGAGAGAACAGAGAGCTCTCCCACTTGACATCACTAGAGGAGTGTTTTGATGTTTATCTGAGACTCCCTTCCAAAAGTGCAGTGGTGGTAGAGGCTGCATGTAAGGACAGGTTCAACCTGCTATCACAGAGAAGTGATAAAACACTTTCCTCTCATTTTGGTTCTTAAGCCCTAATACTCTCATATGCCAGAAAAGATTTGTAAGGGGCCATAAAGTCAGCACAGCTCTGTTTGCACTTGCTTTTTGGTTCCTTGACAGTGCTGCTGAGGACTCTGTGCAAACATGACTCTGCAGTCAGCATTAAAAGTGCCAGTCCCTGCAGTATGTGATCTGATTTGCCATTTTTGCTGGAGCTGGGACCCAGAAACCAAAAGGTGGAAAATCACATAGGCAAATCAATGTCAAAATAGTACTTAAAATTAGACTACTCGCTAAATAATTTTATGATAAAATATGATATACATTGTGTAGGTAAATGGTAGCTCTCCATTTCCAGAATGTCTGCACTCCACACATTTCTGACCTCTAAAAATTTCTACATCCCTGTGAATCATAGCAATAATCACTTTCACTGTATAGAAGAGACATTGAAATACAGATAAACAAAAAAGTTTTTATAGAACAGGAAGGGCAGAGATTTGAACTTGGATCCATACACCAAATTAATGTCTGTCCAAAGCCATCACCTTCCTCATTGTATCATCAGTGTTGCTTTGATACTGGGAAATCATTGGACATCTGTGGTCTCTTCTGCCAGGTAACAAGAGACAGGACAAGAGGAAATGGCCTCTAGTTGCACAAGGGGAGGCTTAGATTCAGTATTATGAAAAAATTCTTCCCAGAAGGGGTGGTCAGGCTTTGGAACAGGCTGCCCAGTGCAGTGGTGGATTCACCATCCCTGAAGTGTTCAAAAGGCACTTGTGGCACCTGGGGACACTGTCTAGTGGTGGCCTTGGCAGTGCTGGGTTAATGGTTGGACTCAGTGATCTGAGAGTTCTTTATCAACCTTAACAATTCTATGATTCTGTGTTTTACCGTGTTTCAGGGGTAGCAAAGCAATAATAAGATCAGTTTTATCCCAAAACTAGAGCTGGTGCAGAATGGGGATTCTGGAAGCCCCACTGGGGAAGCTGTGTCCCAGTTGCAAGCTCAGTTTCTCAGTCAGTGGAAGGCACAGCCAGTTTGTTCTGTCTGTTATTCCATTCAGGGTCTTGACTTGTCCTTTTTTTCTCCCAAAACATTGTCTGAAAGGTGAGGCTGTTTCCCCAGCTGCTGGGTGAGGCCATCAGAGAGATTTGGGTTTAACTCAGCTTCATGGAAGTCACTGGGATTCTTACGCTGGTCTTTTTGGGAGGAAAGCTCATTTCCTTTAAGAAGCTGGCAGCTTTCTGACAACTGCTGTCATCAGCACTGTGGTTTATCCTTTTTTCCCCTTTATTTTCTGGACAAGTATGTACAAGAGAAATGTGAGGGGAAATTTGTACCATCCTGGAGGAACTGTGCAAGATGTGTCAACATCAAACCTTTGTCCTATAGCTTCTCCAGAAATTCAGTTGTGTATGGTTCCAGCTCATGCATGTTGAGCATCCAGAAGCTTTTATCAAAGACCATGTGCTGTCTTTAAGAAAGCTGGGGGGAATAATCATGATAAATAACTCACATTTCAACTAGCATTAAATGGAAATTTTACCAAGCAGGTTCAAATTATTTATTAAACACTGATAAGTCCCTCCAGGAGTATCAGGCAACAAATGATAGACAGTATTTTGGCAGTAAAGAGAAGTGGTTGCTTCCAACAATTATGGATGACCAGGCTGTCCAGGCAACATGTTTGGATTGTTAATCTTGATAGTTTCTCATTGTTGAGATTGTGGTTGAAGATACTAGTACAGGAAAAAGTATACCAGGTGTGGATTTTTTTTTAACTCTGTGTTAAATTTTGAATGCTTGACTATTCAGAATTCTAAAAAATGGTCATGAAAAATATGAATTTCCAAAACCTTCAGTGTGTGTGCCATTAAAAATAATTTAATATAAAGATGTGTTCCTGGTGCTTTTTTTGATTTTACAGAAACCAATGAAGAGGGTTTACAGAGACAAAACATATTACTGCTGTATTCAGTGATGAAGTTATAGTTATTTTATTATGGATAATGTAGGTGACACCAGTGTTGGTCAATAAGGAAACCCATTTTGTTATTTCCAAGACTGTCAAAAATTTGAGCTGTCCCTTGGTAGTATTTTTAATACTTTCAGTCAATGTCCCTAGGATATTTCACTGTATTTGGAACTCAGAACCCAGATTTTTTTTTTATTATTTAGCAGATTAAATGTTTAGCATTGGAGATGTGTTTTGGTCTTTGCCTCTGGCAATTCCTGTGCAGTATGTAAGGAAGACTAGTCAATAATTCCCATTTTTCCAAGGCAAAAATATCAAAACTGGAAGAACCCAAAGTCCGTGAGTGCCTGGGGCCCACAGCCTGGAGTGCTCTTCTGTACAACCTTACTTTGAAAATTCAATTTGCTTTTCATTTTAAAACACACTCAGAGGGGTTTGACACCTTTTAATGTGATAATCAGGTGCTTCTAACTCTTACTCAAGGTGTGAGAGAAGGGCTCTGTACGCTGCAGCTCTTACAAATTTTCCAGCCAAAGTCCTGTAAATTGCTCCAAATCCTGACTTTCTGAGCACCCTCAGCCAGGCATCCTGAGGTTTTCTCTTGTGTGGGGATGAAAACAAGGGCTGTGGAGGTGGGGAAAGCAGTCAAGGGACTTTCAGAGCTGCACGAGAGCTGTTCAGGTGAAACACCAGCCCCTCCCCTTCCTTGCAGCCTCCTTGGTTCCCCCTGGACCCACAGCAGGATTGTCTGGGGGTGGGCTTGGAGACGAGAGGGGCACCATTCCCCTGGAGCAGGCTGTCACATCTCCCAGTCATGCATCCTGGAACAGGAGTGATGGCCGTGCTGTAAGGCTGGAGGAGATGGGCTGGAAATGGCTTCATCTAACACATCTAAGGCAGGCATGCTGGGCAGAGAGCAAGTTGCCAGGACCCATATTTGGAAGTCTTTCATGGCCATCATCTGCCATCATCTCAAGCCAAGAATCATAAGCATTATAACAAGGAGATATACTTGAGCACAGAGGATTACAGTTTTCTCAAGGATTGTTGTCATAAACCCCATAGTGGGTAGAGCTTAACATAGTTTATGATAATAACTGAGTATCACGTTGCCCATAGCATCAAAAAATGACAGCAAAATTCAGCAGCAGGTGGGCAGCTTTAATTATATAGGCTCCAAAGGGAATAAACACTGGGATGGTTTTTAGTGTCTGTCTGGTATGAGCCAGTCCACAATGACCCTACTGGTGAGATTTGGTGAGAATAAAGCATCTCGCCCATATTTAACCATGCAAAGTTTCTTTTTCTTTTTTTTTCCCCCACCTCCCTGTGAGAACACAGAAAGCAGGATTTGTAGGAGGAGCTGGGGGACGTGTTACTGTCAGTGATTTGCACATATCAGGGCTGAAGCATCAGACAGAGGAAGTACCCGAACAGCTGGGACTGCAACAGATGTTCTCCAGACAGCTCTGCCTCATGAAGATGTAGTGCAGTAATAGGTCATGTTACAGAAACAGAAAATTAAAAAGAGTGATTTTGCATGCATGAGCACTGGCTCCCCAGGCCCAGCAGTATGAGTGACACTGAACAGGGGAAGGCAGCTGGGACCCTCTGAAGAGATCATTGTGTCCCTTGCCACCACAGCCTGCTTTTCCAACACAGAGATACCTCTAGCAGGAATAACCAGACTCCCAGTGCAGAAACACAGGAGGGATGAGTGAAAAATCCCCTCACCATTTCTGCAATTTAAGAGTGGATTCTCAATTTTCATGGCTTTTAGCCTCTTCCTCTGCCTCTCTTCCTGCAGGTGTGGATTTTCCTTTATACTGACCTAGAAATGAGAATGGCTGCAGGAAATTCACCAGGAATTTCTGGAGATGATTCTCTGCAGTCCTCAGAGAGGATCAACAGGACCTGTTGTGGTGAACCCAGGTGGTGATGTCCCAGCTGGAGCTCCAGTGCAGTCTTGGCCATCAGCCACAACACGAAGCTTCCCAGAGAAGGTCCCAGGCTGTGGTCAGGACAGCACTGCCCTTGCCCTTGCAGTGTCTGCTGCTTGCATGCTACTGACTTCATCCAGGGAGGAAGAGGAGATTTTAGATGATCTTTGAGGCCAAGGGGCATTAAACCTTCCTTTCCTTCAGATTAAGAGAGTGTCCCAACCACCAGGTCATAGGGTTTCTTGAGAGCTGTCCAGTATTTTCCTTGAAAGTGAGCTGGTTTGCAGCCAGGAATGCAATAGTGATGAGATCAGATGGCAAACTGGGAGCAGAGAGAGCAATATCTGGAACTATTATAATATTTTTTTCCAAACTGGACATCTATTATTTCCACAATGAGCAACATCAGAAAAAAAAACCAAACTGGCCTTCTTCACTGTTTCCCTTTGTATACACAGAACAATTTTCTTACCTTCCTGTTTGGTTGTTCTGTTTTAGTGTGTCCCACAGTTTTCCTCATTTAATTATTTTCATTACAAAGCTGAACATTGCCCTCTTACACTTCTCAGTGTTTTTAATATGTTAAAATTTCTGATGTCTTTCATAGTTATCTTATTCAGCTTTCTCACTATGATGCTCTAAAAAACCTCCAACAGTAAATGGAAATGGACTCGGTGGGATATTAAATATATTTAAGTAAACACGTTAAGCAAGCATTAAGAAAAGTGAGCACTCTTAACTCGATGAAATGAGACTGCAAGCACACAAGGGCCCCACAATGGCAGTTTCATTACAAACAGGCTCCTGTACACATACTCACATGTTCCAGCCCTCTCTCCTAATATGAGAAAAGTGTGATCTGTCATGTCTTTGCATGATATCACTGCTCTGCTGGCATTGAAATAATTACAGTGCACCGTGAAGTGCTTGGGACCAAAACCATTGTGGCCCCAAGTGGAAGGGCCTCGTTTTGTTGGGTCTCTCCAAGTTCATCAGGTTCCCATAGCAACCCAGAGCCCACCAAATAACCAAATATCCTATTTGCAAGCACATGGGGCAGCCACAGGGATTTCTTAAAATAATTGAATCTCTTTAACCACCCATTTCTGAGAATAACTTCATTCAGCCTTTAGTACACCTCATGCTGCAGAACAGTCCATTTTACCACTGTACTCCTGTGCAGATACAGCTGGGAGCTTTAGCAGCCACCCTGGCACTGCAAAGGGCAGCATGGTCACCTCTTGCTGGGAAATGATGTAGAGAAATCTAACAGAGCAATTCACAGGCATCCCACTTCCTGACAGTTTCTACTCAAAATCTTTATAGAGTGTTGATTAATAGAAACCACTTGTACAAAATTCAGGGAATTCTTTGTGAGGAAAGGAAAGAGGAACTGGGATTCCTTTTAAATGTGTTTTCTATATTGCACTTATAATTACTAATTGCTTCCTCACTTGGGATTATAGGCTATTATTTTAAGCTTCAGAACATCAGTGGCATGTAGGGATAAATTGATTGCAAATCTCCATTTTTCTTACTTCTGAATAGAGATTACTTGTAAAACCTGAATATTTTCCTTACCTGGGAGATTAGGGTAAGGTTGCCATTCCAAGTTATCTTGTATTTCTGGTCCAGACCAGTCCCAAACTGCCATTTCTTTCTGTTCCTGACCTCCTCAGCCTTCACACTTCCCTGCCCCTTTGGGATCATCTTTGCAGCAGTGCCCAGAAAAGTCCCCTCTCTGCAAAGGAAAAAAACATAGAGCTGAAGAGGCAAGTTGTATTTTAGAGGTGCCTTTACAAACATTTTCCTGCTGCTCCTGGGACCTTGCTGGTCCTGTGACCAGCCAAAATTGCAGCAATGAAGAATGCTCAGTGACCAGGAGAGGTCAAGTCACTGGGTTTCCTTATTGACCAGTACTGGTCACAGGACTCCTGTGGGAACCTCAGCTTCTCCACTGCCCAGGATTCTGAATGTCAGCCAGGGCACTCCTGTGAGCAGCCCCTGCTCCCAGAGCACTGGATGGCACTTTACAGAGCATTGACTCCTCATCCACAAATACTGCAGGACTTTTGGAGCACAGCTGGACTTGTCCAGCCACATCTGCTGCCTTGTTTACTGCCCCATCAGAAGCAGGGTTTTGCCCCAGATGCTGTTTCTGGGATGGTGAATCCCTTGGCAATGTGTCCTTGGCTCCTGACGAGACACTTTCTCTCTGACTGAAAACCAGGCACAGGCAAGAAGAAGAAAATGCTGTATTGTAGTAATCTGAGTGCAAAAGAAAGTTCAGGAGGGAAAGAAAATGAAAAAGTAACCATATGCTTCTGTGGTAACACCTGCAGAGAGACTGACATCAGCTTTCTAGCAGCTCATGAGGGCAGCAGACAGCCTTGTCCACACTTCCAGGACCCCACAACCCTTTGGGAACTCATCAGTCATGTCCATAATGGAACTGGAGGCTTGGGTGCCCAGCAGCCCTTGCTAAGCACCTCCCAACATCACAAGAGAAGAGGACCAGCAAGGCACTCAGGGCTGGTCCTTTTGCTTTTTTTCTGCTGAAATCACTGTTTTCTCCTGCCCACAGTGGAGGAGCATGGCACAGAAACTCAGGAACCCACATGCTGAATTCCTGGATAATTTCTGGGGCTGCAGAGATGATACAGCCCAGAGCCCAAACCAAAAAAAAAGGTGTGAAGAGGAGCAAGGGGGGAAGGGGGGAAACACTTGAATCTTCTCTCTGGGAGGCTTTTCTAAAGCATCAACTTTGGCATGGTCTGGGATGCTTCAGCTGGAAAATCTGCAGACAAGGGAGACACAAGAGGCTCTTTCAGGAATTGAGAGACCTTTTTAGTGTGTAGTGCTATGAATAAATGACCAAAGCCAGTGACAGTAGAAAAAAATCAAAAGGAATCTTAAGAGGATAAAAAGCAGGGGAAGTTTGGGGTCAGTTGCTATAATTTAGTATAACTGCAGCTTTCTCTTTGGCCACCACAGGAGCTACAGCTTTCATTCTTAATTCTAAGCAGGAGATGTACAAAAAACCCAAATTAATTTGGAGGAAGAGGAGGAAGCTGAGTTGAAAATGAGAGAATGGGTTGATCATTTGGCTTGATCTACTCAACAATTTTCATTATACCCTCCATGACCATTTTCCAGTTGAGACAGAAGTGTCTTCTCTCTATCTGTTGGTGGAAAGAAATCTTCACAAGGGCTGGTTTGCTGTGAGAGAAGCTCTGCCCGGAGAGCGTGGCCCCACCAGTCAGTAGGAAATTCGTCCCCCATCCTGTAAGAGGTTTCAGAGATTTTGCTTTCCCCCTCCTGTAACAAATAAGAAGAATGAGTAAAATTCTCCAAGTCAAACTTTCCCCTCCAATTTCAGATTGGTTCCACAGAAATCTTTAATCTGAAGCATGTGGGACCAGTTTATTTCAATTCTGATATCTAAAGATAAGGAAAAACTCTTGAAAAGTGTAAGTGTATTGCAATTTCAGTGGTACATTAGAATCAAAAGAAATTTTTCATTTAAGGAAAAAAATGAAAGAGAATTGAAAAGTATATATTCAAAATGTTTGGTCTGGAGATCCTTCCTACCCCAAAAGTTCCTCAAGCAGGTTGGCTTCTGTCAAAGCAGTTTTCAGGAAATGTGGCTTTTCTTGTGCCAGCTTCCTGCACTGTTTGGGAGATCCTCATCTCTGGATCCCCTTGCCTGAGACATTGCCCATGGAAGCAACTCACACTGGGCTTTCTTAATCCAAAATCTGTCCACTTACATCAGTTGGACAAGATGAACTGACCAGCAAGAGGGATTTTTGTTTTGCTAGGTGGTCAGGCAACATATGTGAGCTGATGGGCAACTTTTCAGTGACTTCATGCTCTTCCCCCACTCCTTTTTTTTCTTTTAAAGCATTGTTGGGTAACTGGAATAAACAATCAAACATCTAAAGGTAGAAATAAATGAGCCAGACACTCTCTGTCACAACCTGGAGCAGCAGGCAGTCTGGTATATCCAAAATATAAAGCACCAGGTATTCTGGAGGCTGGGAGAGGATCCAAAACCAAGCTAACAGGGCATTCAGATTAGAATAAAAGAGACCTTATTTGAGGAGTCATAAATTCACTGAAATATGTTCCGTGTATAGAAGGAACAAGAGGTCACAGAAGTGGCCAGTTTGGCTTACACAAGGCACCGAGGGCAGAGTGCTGGCAGAACACACTCTGCATGGTGCCAAAGAAATCAAATGTAGCTTGCTTCAGCTTAGGGAGGCCAAGGGACCAATAACACAAAGAGATGCAATTATAACTTGGTCAGTCCCCTGACGCCAGCAAGTTGCTGGAGCTGGAGCTGAAGCTTTTCCATCCAAAATAGGGTTCATTGTGTACGAGCCCAGGGCTCACCATGCAAAACTACCTCCCCCCACTCTGAGCTGAGGTTTGGGTTTTCTTCAGGCCACGGATGGGTGGAGCATGTGAGAAATGAAAGGCGTGTTCCCTGGGTCGTTGCAGAGACCTTCACCTCTCCCTGCTCACCACACTAAAGCTCCTTCCCTTCTGCATGAAAACCCCTTAGTAATTACACCTGAAGACATAATGATGCAGGTTTAAGCTGGTCTTCAGCACAGGGTGTGGACATTGAAGGGGATCTCTCATGTCAGAGATGTGTAGGTTACTATTTGGGACAAGAGTGTTTTGCACAAGATACTTCAATTCTAGTATTCTTTGAGGGAAGGGAGAGGAATTACTGACCTGATTCAGTGCTTAGATTTAACAAAAAAACCTCCAGCTGTTACTCCCACATGAAATTTTCCCCCTTCAGTACTTTTTACTTTTTTAAATAGAGGCACTGGGCTGAGCTGTGCTCAGGGTGCTGGGGTTTGTGAATCACCTTCTTCAGGAATTGCCTAATTAGGATTTAGGAACAGAGTCTAATACTGATCCTTAAATCCTTCCCATAAATCTAGTACCATTCATATGGGCATTTAGTCTTTGGCACCAATCAACAGCCCTGCAGAGCTTGGTTTTCCTATCTCTGCATGTTAAATAACAACACAGGGTAAATCCTGTCAGAGTTAGACTCTGTGTTGGTTTAATCCCCCTGGATTTCTGTTTCTAAATATTTATGTTACCTGAGATTTTGTTTCAAACTTAATAATCACTACCACTCTAGCCCAGTAAGCAACAAAAACAGCCTTTGATAAGCACAATGCTTAGAGAAGAGAATAATCTGGAGTGTTTGGGAGGCACTTTGCCCATGGCAATGCATAAACATGCTAGTGTGGGGTTATCACCCACACAACCATAGCCATAACTCTGTAGGCTACCCAACTATATTTTGTGGGTAAATTGGAGTGTATTTTCAGACAAATGTCTCATTTGATATGGTTGTCCTTCTTCTGTCTGTCTGCTGTTCTTGCCATTTCCCTGATAACAGTCACTATTAATAGATATGTTATTAAATCACCACTTGGCAGCTCCAGTTTATGGTGTTAATTGAGAGAAGCATATCTGAGACATGGGGAGTTCTTTGTTCAGCTTCAGGCCCCACAGCCTCAGTAATCTGTACTCCAGACACACAAATCACAGGAGAGAAAATAGATGGAAAAATCACCAACAGGAAGTTTTTAAGAGACCTGAAATAGGTGAATTAGGCCTTGGTCTGAGCTTTCATAAACACAGCTCTTTTGTTATTGCCTTTAAGAGCAATTAATAGAACCAGAGAGTCATTAAGGTTGGGGAAGACCTCTAAGATCACTGAGTCCAACCATTAACTTCATACTTCCAAGGCCAGCACTAAACCATGTCCCCAGGTGCCACATCCACGTGGTTTTTGAACACTTCCAAGGATGGTGACTTCACTACTTTCTTGGGCAGCCTGTTCCAGTGCTTGAAAATCCTTCCCATGAATAAATTTTTACTATTATCTAATCTAAACCTCCCCCGGTGCAACTTGAGGCCAATCGTATTCCTGATTTAAACTCAATTCAGATTAGGCCTTAATAGGCTATACTTTAATATGGCATTTAAGGGCTGAGAGCAAGTGAATAACTAAAACCTTTCTGGATGTCTCTTCGAAGCCTTTTCTGTGACTAAAAGTGTGTGGAGACGAGGCTGAGCACCTTGGGCTGTAACCTCATGAGTTTTTGTTCAGGGCATTGTAAAGCTGGTGGGTAGCAAAAGCTCCATCTGAAACCTCTGATATGTGGAACAGACAGAACTCTCCTGAATTTATGCAACACAAATGTCCTTAGCACACCACGCACAATCCTGATGAGAAGAGTTTCTATTTCTATTTCTCCCCAAGGCATTTCTAGAACAGTTCTTGTAATCTATTTTAGCAAATTAGAGCCAAATACCACCTCTTCTCCCTTAACTTTCCAGAGCTCACCCAGACAACACCATCTTTTTCAATCTTCCTCTAGAAGGACCTTGTCTTCTGAAGAGATCTATTGATTAATTTTGCTTTAAATGGGATCCTGGGCTACTGGCAGGGATTTCTATGGTGCTGACTGCCATCAGTCTCCATGGATCTGTCCTGAACCCATGGCAAGAAGGAATTTGCACTGCCAGAGCGCTCCTGCTGCTTGTCCATCCCCTTGTCTTGTGGATGAGCTCTGCTGTGGAAGGCTCCAGACCCACCAACATGTGCTTCTCATCAGCAGCACGGGAAGCTGGGGCTCCTAGGGTCACACTGGATGAGGTAACTGTTTTAATCAACAAATCCCTGAACACAAGAGAGATGCAGCTGCCTGGACCATACAGTTGTCCAGCCAGCTTGTGGAAGAGCAGCAATTAGCTTGCTGAAATGCTAATGAAGAGGCAAAACTTGAAGTAATACATAGAACAAGGAATAAGAAACTGGTGCTGAAGAGCAAGGGCGATGTGGAAGAGGAACCTGACTCATTCATGGCCACTCAGCTTAGGGTGGTGAGTAGTCCAGAAGTTCAGATCAGAGCCAGACAGGGAGAACAGATTGATCAAGAGTCACCAGGACTGACCAAGAGCTTCTGCATTTGGATGCAGACCTTGGTGCTGGCCCGTCCTGTGCTTTGCCATGAGTTATTAACACAATTCTTACACAGATGAGGGTTTTGGCTTATTGAAGTGTCCCAAGAGGATGTTTCTTCACCACTAATTAATCTCTTCTCACTCCTCACATCTCACTTCATTCTCCTTTATGATTCCCCATTGGCCTCCGACTCTGGAAATCTCATTACCACAAACATCATCTGCTGCTCCCTTCAACACTCACATCATTACAGACCCCAACTGTTCCTGTAAGGGAAAGAATGGCTCCACATGAACCTTCTCCTGGGCCTTCCTAGGCATTTTAAGCTGTTCAATTATTTGCCCATCAATTACATGAATTAGGCATAGCAGTGAAATCAGGACCCACTGTCTGAGGTGCAAATGAGGAAAATAAACCTCAGGCCTCTCCCCAGTGAAATCACAATCCACCTGCAGGTGCAACATGGGCTCTCCAGGGCCTCTTTTTGGAAAAATATCCTTAAAATGGTATAAAAATTAACCACTCATTGAAAGAAAAACGAGCCTAAGCAGCACAGAAACACAAGGGAGGGTGTTAGCTTGGAAGTCCATGAAGAATTTCTGTCACTTCAGTTTGTTTGTAGGTTTTTTTTTCATTCCAGCAAGATCTAAGAACTGAGATGATGTGTATTTGACAAAACATTACTGAACATCTGGTTGTTGACTGGATATTGAAGGGGTCATCCTGCAGTATCCCCCAAAATCCCCCCTGGGAGATGTGTTGCACAGTCTAAGTACAAGGACTGAGTCAATGAACCTCTTTGTATGGACATATAAAGTGTAACTCACTGGGAACCTGCCCTAACTTCTTAAAAGTGGAGGCTGAGGGCAAAGTGAGTTGTCTTTCCTCTTCTCCTGGCAAGCTCCTCAGTGCTGGTGACGCCCACCACAGGCAGAGGGGATGTTTCAGTGTCCCCTTTGTCCTCTCACCATCACTAAAGGGTTGCCCATAGTCCACCCACCAAAGGTGTGGTAACTCACTCCTTGGTTGCCTTGCAGGTGCTGTGCTTCACTCCCTGTTGAGTTGCTGAGCTCGTGAGCTTTGATCAGGGCTTCCTGTGCACAGTGTCAATTTTTCAATTCAGTCACCTCACACTGACCACTGAAATATCCCCTGTCCCCCTTCTCCCCCACAGTGTGTCCTGAGGTGTGCATTCAAAACCAGACACACTCAGGCTGAGAAACCTTGGCTTTACTGGATAGCTCCAGGTTCATCCCTGCTTAATTCAGTGGAGCTCCAGCAGTGGTGAATTCTGACCTTTACATGAAATCCACAGCAGAGCAAGCAAGGGTGTCTCTGTATTCTAATTTAAATTTTACACTCAAAGGATATACATGCATTTTAAACCCACCTTTTTAATCCTTGCAGCTGAACCATTCAGCTGTTGTGTTGCCGCTGAGAATTCAGGCGAGATGTTTGACAGAGGGTGAGGGAGCTGCTCTGCATCATTGAGGAAGGCAGAGGTATGGGATGAGAGTATGTGTCCTCTGAGAGAAACAACCTGCACTGAGTGCATCAAACAGTAAAATGTTGCCAGAAATGAAGAGGATTAAACCCCTTAAACTGTGCTTGAAACCACATGTGCCTAGAAGTAGAGAAATTCCTTCCTGGCTTGTTTTCTCCCTGTATAATTAGTCTTCAAATATGCTTTCTGGAGTGAGTGCATTTGTCCCAGTCTAAGAAAGCAAATGGAATGATGTAACTGGTTTCTTTCAGTTCCCACTTCAGTGCAACTTCACAATACCCTTGGACTTCAGGGGATTAAGTTCTTGTCTTGGCCGTGGTCCAGTTACTGGTCATCGCTATTTTCGATTATCCCAGCATTCCAGAAAACATTTTATCCCCTTCATTAACTCACAATTGACCAATCACATAAATCACGTTAAGGACTAGTGGACATGTCTACAGAGAAAAGAGAGATTCTAAGAAAGGCCGATTAAAGAACAGGTTGAATTTGATTTTGTCTTAAGATCTCTATTCTTGAAATTGCAAATAATGACCCCTGAAAAAAAAAAAAAGAACATTAATTCAACCTACCATTCTTTTGTTCACACTTTGAAAAGATGAAAAAGAGTATTGTTTCTCCAAGAGAATCCTCCACCTTCTTAAAGATACACAGTTTGTTTCCATCACCCTGTTTAAAAACAGATTTTTTGCAGATGTAACATCTGTGATTGTGCGAATGTGTGGGTGTATAACTGTGTCTGAGGTGCATTCACCATGTCACCAGTGCACAGGTGTGCTGCTGTGAGGACAGCTGGACACTGGGGACACACTGATGTCCTGTTGTACTCAGGGATCACTGCAGGAGCCCTCATTCAGTAAGAGTCAGGAGGAGCCCTGGCACTGGTTTCACAAAGAATGAGCCCTGTACAAAATCAGCTGGCCATCTTTATAGGGGATGTGTTGAGGACAGCTCTGGTACCTTGCTCTCTCCTCCTGGAACCCAAAGACCCTCAAACCTCCTCTGAGGTCACAGTAAGGGCTGCAGTTTTGCATCCTGCCCTTCCCATGCCTCCCTCTTTGCTTGGCCATGCTTCAACCCTGGAGCCATAGAAGAGTGACACTATTCCTTGTGCTTTTTGTTGGTGTTTGGAACACGTAATTTTATTGGTTTGACTTGGGGGAAAACGTTTCTGAGAATTTAACTGGATGAGTTTTAAATTGTACACTTTGCCGTGGGCCATTCTCCAAGCTCTTGTGTACATGTGACCAACATGTCCGTGGGCAGGACCACTAAATGCTGCCTCATGATGGGTGGCCACATCCTCTCCCTCCAAGGCCTGGGTTTCTGTGGGCTTCTGGAGGAAAGGAAAAATAAGTGGTTCTCTCTTCTGAAGTGGACAGGGTGTGATTTTCTGTAATAAAGCATATATGTTATTTTTGTGTACAAAAGCTGCTCTACCTAAGGGATTTGGACCCTACAAGAAGACAGACATTCTTGTTGAAATACTCTCCTCTTCAGGGAAGAGAAATTTAAGCTAATTAATCAATGCAGGACTCATTTTCTTTTCTCCTGAGGGAGATAGGGAGTATCATGACCCAGCATGGAGATAAACATAGAATCATGGAATATTTTGAGTTGGAAGGGACATCTCTGCACACCTTTTGTGGTCCCTGGCTCCAGCTCAACCACCACCTGAAGATCCAGAGCTCATATCACCCCCAGGTCTGGCTGCAGTGCCAGGGGATCTGGCAGGCTTTGTTTGTGTAAAAGATGCTGAGCAATGAACCTTTTCTCTGGCCCGGGCTGCAGTGGAAAATCTGTAACCCAAAGGCTATAAAGGCTCTGGAGTTGGGGCACAGAGACCATGGCTCTGACAAAGTTTTCTTGGAGGATCATCATTGATCTTGGAGCAATATGAAACTGGATGGTGGGATGTAGGACATGATAGTGTCATCCTCCTCCTTGGTCCAGTAGGGCCCTAATCAAGGGGAGGGCAGAAAACTCTCCTGTGCTGGCAGCCCCAAAGCCTTTGGATATCCCTCATTGCCTTTGGCCACATCACCAGGTAAAATTGGGTCACCTGCCAGAAGTTTTTGATGGGATCACAACCCTGTTCTTTCCTGACCTTTAACCCAAGCATAAGGAAAGGAAGGAAAACAGAGATGCTGCATGCTCACTTCCCTCATTTTACTATTTGGGGTTTTTTTGAGGGTGAAGGAAAACAAATTTTGTGATGTAGAAGCACCACTGATTTATACAGTGGCACTAAACCATCAGTGTGACAATATTTATATAGTTAAAAGGTTTTGAGACTGCCAGGGAAAAATCCAAAGCAATATAATGAAAAGGGTATTCAGGGTCTAAATTTACAGCAGCTGCCCTGACATCAGAAGGACTTAAGTTTGTCCTCTCAGTATCAATGGACAAAGCCCAGATTTATGCCTTGTGATTCCTCATCATATTGGGACAGGAAAAGATGGAAGTTAGCATGAATTAAGTACAGAGGTTCTAAGGAATGGAAGTGGTCCCTTGCATGAGATTCATTGAAACTAGTATATAGACTGTGATTTAAAATTCCAAATGCCATTTGGCATCCATCTGGTGCCTAGATGATGCTGAAATAAGAAGAGTTTTTTACCCATTGCTTTCAAGCAGTCTTCCTGGCAAAAGGACAATGGCAGATTGTGCTGCTATTGCATTTGCACCAGATTTTCACTAAGTGCAGATTTATGTTTATTTAATCACCATTACTGGTTTATATGTTATGGCTCATTTCTTTAAACAGTATGATTTCCCACCCCCCAAAATAAAAATCTGAGTAAAGGATTTATGATGGAAAATCCATAAAAGGTCCCTTTTGTTCCACCTAATTGAATTTCACCTCCCGTTACCATTACCTTATTCCTGTTCACAGCACAGAGAATGAAAAGCTTTGGCAAGTTTTTGGGTGAGTATGTCCAAGAAGTAGAAATCTTGGCCTTCCTTCTGGAAGGTATTGTGTAAGGCAGACATCCTGGACATATCCCTGTGTTTCCCCCCTTTCTTTCTGTGTCATCCCAATAGTCAGCCTGAAGTGGTAGCATAGCTGCAGTCAAGTGTTCTGTAGGGTAGAGTTCCTCAAACTTACATTAACTCAAAAAGCTTTGCTAGATCTGTTTGGCATTTAAATATTTAGGAAAGGGTTCAGGCAGCAGTGGCAGCCCTTGGCCTTAGATTCCCTGGATCTCTGGTTCAGGAGTGATTTCAGCCCTAGCAATTACCTGGCAGCGTCACATTGCAGCTTTGTGTTGTGCCTTTCCTGTCTCATGTCACTGTAAACAGCAGCATTTCAGTGACTTCACCTAGCTGAATTTCCATGATTGCCTGCCCAAAAAGGACCAGTTTCCTTTGTGTTTTTGTTTTTAACCATGCTCTACCTATTCTTAACGAAGAAGTGATCTTTGTGTGGTAATGAACCAGCCAGTCTAGATATAAACTTTCTTCTGGAAAGAACTTGGTGCTCAGAGGGGTTGAAGGCCCTCAGCTGCCAACAGAAATATGATTCAACATGCAGGAGGCATTTTGGAAAAGAAGTATCTGTGCTCTTGACTTTGCTATAGAAAATGAATAGGAAACTCCTTGTAGTCCTAAGTGCAAAAGTGAGATCCTCCAGCCCTGGCTCAGCTGCTGTCTGTGTGTGCAGCTAAGTCTGGGGACATGATTTTTGTGGTGACTTTGATGTGTGAACGACTTTGGATTTCACCTCATGGAACGAGTTTGACAGTGGTCAAGAGGTAGAGAGGCACCATCACAGGGAAGGAAGGGTCTTTTACAGGAATATTCCTTGTCCTTAAGGACACTGGAAGACTGAGAAGCTGGGTGAGATCTATTGTGAAGTTCCTGGCCCATGTTTTGGGAGAAGTTAAGGATGGATTGCTGGGCACCAAAGTGTGTGTATATATACGGAAAGTGCACTCTGAGCACAACCAGCTAAACACAAACATGCTGGACACCAAAACATCTCACCCACAGCTAAATCCCTCCAGCCTGCACACAAGAGGCATTTCTCTGGCTGTTTCACCAGAAAGGTGTGCACCCACTGGTGTTTAGGACCAGCATTTTACGAAGCACAGCCAGCAGACACAACATTGAAAGAAGATTTTTCTGGGAAGAGTTTATGTCATTAACTACTTAAGAGTTATGAGGTCACTTAGGTGGCTTCCATCTCATATCAATCATCCAAAGAACACAATGATAAAATCATTTTGCTGGATTAAAAGCATGACTTTGTAAGGTATAAATGAGGTTAGGTCCCCTCTGCAGACATTAGATTTGGCAAAAGTCTGACTCATCTCAGAGGTAAGGGCATTCTTATGGATCCAATTAGAGAAAAAACACTATCTGGCAAGAAAGAACAAAACCTATAATACTTCTGATTATACAATGGCAGCTGGAATAAAATTTTCTCATATGGAAACACATGAGCTCAATGTGTAAGGAGAAACTGGGCTTGTCATACTTAATTAGAATGAGAGAAATGGCCTACAGTCAGAAACTGCACACCCTGTCCACTCCTGGGGCCCAGCCAGACTTGGAGGTCTGTGGGACAGCACCCTGCACCACAATCCCAGAGACAGGAGTTCACACCAAGGGCTTCTCACTGCTGGTGGTGAGAAAACGGTGTGCTTTCATTAAAATGTTGTCTCATGCTGGTGACAGAACGATAGAGGCTCCACCAGAGAGTCTCAAAGCGCACTCCAAATAGCTGTTAGTGATGGGATGGGGGCCAGCATGTTCCAGCAGAGTGTGCACAGGCTGGAGGCTGGTTGGGCCTGCAAGAGGGCCATCACGGGTAATACATCAGCTCCGTCCACCTGAAGCACATAAATAGATGCAATTACATCAGCATCCAAGTGCCTCACAGCACTCCTCTAAGCTAGAGATTTCCTGTTATTCCCAATTTATGTGGAAGCCTGGGGGACAAGGAGACTATAGGATTTCAGTGGGATCCAGACCTTCAGTTACCCTTCCAAGCCCTACCCTTGGGGACATGTGTCTCATGGTGCAGGAATGGCCTCTGAAGGGCTGCCAGCCGCCTGCCCAGGGGCTGGTGGAGCCGGACTGCACTGACCCACTGCGGTCATTTGGGCACCACAGCTCACACAGGGCTTGCAAGCTGCTTTGCAGTGTGGAAATGGGTGCAGATTTACTGGGAGAGTGGAGGGGGTGAGAGGGTTGTAGCACCCTCACTGGCACCATGCATTGGGTCCAACATGCTCCTGCTCTCCTGAGCCAGGATCTTGGATTCTGGGGGATCATTTCCCTGATGACAACTTCCCAGGTGACATCAAAACAGTTTTCTTTTCCTTAAGCTTTTGCTGAACTAAGAAAATGGACTTGAAATATGATCATGAGGTCTTGAGAAAAGATTCGAGAGAAAAGCAGCAAAAGCAGCATTTTTACCAACTTGGAAGTTGTACAAATGTATTTGAGATTATTCTAACAAAGGAAGATTATCTCATTGATATCTCACTGGCTTTACCAAAATAAAACTTCCCTTTGTGAGCACAGATAAGCCATTTATTTTATCCAGTTCTTGGTAGTCAGTTGCAAGATAATATTTTTATTTTTCCTTCTGCCATATGATGTGTTTATACTTTATGCTTCCCAGGACAGAAGCTGTTCTGAAGAGTGAGCAGGGCTTCAATCTCAGCTTCAATCTGAGCTGAGAAACCTCAGCTGAGGTCTCTGAGTGTGACAAATACAAAGGCAGATCACTTCATGCCTTTTTCAGCATCAAGCCAAAAATTACTTGTCTTAAAGACTCAAGATCTTCTATTCTGGGAAAAAGACATCTTTGGGGCAAGAGGAAAGAGAAGTCCAAAGGGCCCTCAGACTGCAAATTAAGTGGATTCTTCCATTTTATACAAAGGGAAATGGATGTATCTGAAAGGAGCATAAGAAAATCCCCACTTTTCACTGGCATAGTTACTGTATCCTGAAAGGGCACCGTGTACCCTACTAAAGAGCAGGAAGGGTTGTGTCCCTTGGCTCTCTTCTTGAGACAAATGTACAAGTGGCATCTTGGGCTCAGATGTGAGCAATCCTTTGAAATTTGATTTGTCCCCTGGTCCTGTTCCCATATTATGCAGAGTTGCAGTGGGTGGGGCCATCATGTTGATGTCTCCACTGGGCACTGCACGTATTTCAGGAATGTTCTGTAACACAACCTGGCTCATTGTTGACAGCCAGAACTTTCCAGGCCCCTTTTCTTCTCCTTGGCTCCCTTACTTATTAGGAGGGCAGTAATGAAACAGGTGTACCTGGAGGGCAAGGATGTACCACCACACCAAGCTGCAAGGTTCAGGCAGAGCAGGAGAAGGCCTTTCCTGGGGAAGAGATCTCTTGCTCCTACATGCAGGCTGTCCTTATACATCCATTCTTGCCTGGTGTATCACCCAAGGGCAGAGGCCTGACCAGCTTCTAAGCAGGCAGTGTGCCATGGTGACAGATGGGCACAAAAGGGGCAGCCAAGAAGCCATGTATGTGCATCCAGTGTGTTGAGGGCTTGGGTTCCCAGCCAGGAACGTCAGAGCAGCTGTCCACCCTCAGTTTACGTGCCTATAGTTTAGGGGGATCTTCCACCACTAATCCAGCTTCAGAGATGGTTTAACTTTCAAAAATTAAAAATAGCATTCATTGCCCCATATGGAGAGTGAGTCTTGACCCATCTGCATCAAGGGTTGGTGTGGGTGAATGGGGAGGGGGGCAGCATCTAAGAATGGGAGGGTGGGGAACTGCCTTAACCTCCATTTGTCTTTTTGATGGGATCTGCTGTGGGATTGTTAGGAATGCCTCCACACATTAGTCAGAACTGGCCAGGGTGCCCAAGGCAGGATCTGGGCTCTACTGGAAGAGAGCAGAGAGGACTGGATTCCTCTTCCCTATTTACCTCAGTCCTGGAACTCCATGCTACCCTGTGTCAGCAGGGGCTATACCTAGCTGTTCAAAAGTGACATTTTAAAGCCCTGTAGTTAAAACTGAGTTCTCATCACAAGTGTCTAACATCTGGGTGTCAGATTCTGCTTCTGGGAGATGCCTCAACCAGGCACTTACTCTCTGTTGGTCTTGCAGAGGTGTAGATGTGGCTCTTCACAGGGAGGAATAAGATTTTCCCTGACTCTGGTTATCAAATGGTCAGCTACATTTGGAAGTTCAAAACTGGAACTAGTAAAGGATTTAGATTGAAAAAGGTCAGACACTTAGATGCTCAGTCTTGGATGCTTAACTTCTAGAGAGAGATCCAGACTGGTGATTTGGGGGCTGTAGCCCACGTATTTCACAGATCACTTAACAGAGGGTGTGGACCAATCAACCTATGGGGAACCCTCCTAATTAACTCCAAGGAAAGGCTAAATATGGGCCTGTGTCTGCAATTTTGCACCTCCTGAAAAGTGAGGTAGCAATAGCCCAGTGACAAAAGCATCTCAATTCAGTGTTCATCCAAAATCTGGAGATCCTTACATGGCAATCTGTATGACATACACATGTGGAAGAAGTTATCAGAGCCCAGGATTTAAACTTTTTATTCTCTTGTAAAAGATTATTCTCCAGCCCTGGGATATTGGCTGTATCTTTACATCCCAAGTGGTCTGAGTGGGAGCTTGCCACAGGACATCTGCTCATAGAAGTAGTTCACCCCTACCAGGTTTCAGTTTGATTTAGCTGCTTGGTAGAAAGGCTGTTGTTGGAAATGTAGTTGACAAAATCAGCCAAAAAGTTTAGGGGAAAACTTTAGGATTACAGGTGAAGAATTTTGTGCACATAAACTTTGCACAGAAGCACACCTGAAACACCTGTGGTTTTTTTGGAGTCTGGATGCTCAAATACATTCTGGTCCTCGCAGGATTTTAACTTAGAAATCATATTGAGCATCTTAAGTCACCACAGATGTTGCAAGGAAAAATAACTATACATTTTCTAAACTCCTATTTTTCAAAGTTACTTGAGGTTTGTGACTTGAGATTTAGAGCATGGCAGAGCGAGCTGGGAAATTACTTCATTTCACCTCTGACTCTGGCTAAATGTTCTTACCTGTGATAACATGTGAGGCCAATCAAAGCAGCCAGGGTTATCTGTCACACCAGAACATTCCCAGTAAGCCACCATGATGTGGCCTGTAGTCTGTACACCTGGTCATTAGTTTATGGCCCAGCCCATGGAAATGTGCTGATGTAGTTGTGGCTTTACTCTCCAAGATCATTCAGATGCCGCTGGAAATTTTTTCCATCATTTGATGCATCTTATCTTTCCCACCTTTCTTCTTCTCTGTGGTGTTACTTATTTTCCAGTCTTCCAGCATTGTAAATTAGGAATCATGTGATGACAATGTGATGTCTTCCAGGGGCCCTTTGCACACCTCAGTGTTGTGTAGCATTTGCAGCTTACAAGAGACCTGCTGGTTATCCCAGTGTGGTTATCACAGCCATGAAAACCAGCACACACAATCCTGGTATGTGAGTTCTCCTAAATCACTGGGTTTCAACCCATTGTCTAGCTTGTGTTTTAGGAGTATTTTCCATATTTACTGAAGGGAGAGGGCACTTTGTGGTGTTTTGCCTCTCTGCTAAATAGTTCTGCACAGCATCCAAGCCGCAACATCTTTTGGGTGTTCTAGTGATAATAGAGGTGATAATTTTCCCTGTTTGTCTCAGTGGGTAACTTTCTTCAAATTCCCACTCTAATAATCTCAGTACATTTCATTCATCATCTGCAAAAACTGTACTACAATGTAAACCAGGGAGAATAATTGCTGGAAATGCAGACCTAGAAATGGCATTATTAGCATTGAAACAATAAGTAGAAACAATATGTAGAAAAAGGAAAAAAGGGGACATAATGAATAAACATAAATTTTGCAAAGTTATTGGAATATGTTAAACTAGAGTAACTATTAAAACATGTTGTTATGTATCGTATTTTTTGTACTCAGTTTTTGTATTCAGATGATGCCAAGGCATCCTGTAGATGGACAAGAGCAAGATTTTGGTAGACAGCTAGTTATCCAGGAATGTAGAGTTCTGACAACACAGGATTTACCCGGTCTCCAGCTGCTGCCTAAGTAAAGGAATGGTCTGATTTGTGATCTTCATTATGAATCTCATGGCATGTGAAAGCCTTCTTAGAAATGGAACTCATGGAGCTAAAAAACACAGCAAGAGTAAAATTGAGTATGATGTAAAGATGAGGGACATGCACTGTAATGGTTCATAATTACTGAGGGCAACAATCAGTTAGCAGTTTGTTGTGGTTTAAAGGACAACAACTTTTTTTCTCCTTTCTGGGGGGGTTTTTGTTTTTCTACATCCGCCGGGGCACAGTTTCCAGCAGAGGTGAGGAGCCCACGGATTGGCTAATTTTAAGATGGGCACTTCATGTAGCCACTTGAACATTAGGGGCGTCTTTGCGAAGCTTACATTTTTAAGAGCGGGAAGTTAAAAGCTCTCTTTGACTTCTGTCCGCGGGGAAGGTAACACCGCATGGCCCTGGCCGGCCGCTCCGGGCCCCAGGGCCTGGGGGCCGTGCCGGGGCTGCGGCC
>VZTR01024278.1:485651-502889 GCA_013400775.1 Chaetops frenatus
CCTTTCTGGGCGGGAGTTCACGGTGATATGAACTCCACGAGAGACTTGTGTTTCTTGTGGGAAAATCTCCATGGTAAGACAAGAGAGAGACTTCTTCCAATTGAACTGATGAAAGCCTATTTTAAGAGTGGTAAATTGACCAAGGATTTTCTAAGCTTGTTTCTCTGTGTTGTTGATGAGAAAGATGGTGGTAAAGGAAGATAAATGAGGTGGCGGGAGGGGGTGTGGGGAAGAAACCACCTGGGGGTTGATTTTGATTTTTGTTTTTTTTCTTCTCTCGTTTTTTGTTCTGTTAATAAATTATTTCTATCTTTGAAGTTTAGGCCTGCTTTGCATTTCTCTTAATCCTTATTCTCATGAAACCACTACACTGCACTCTCGCCTGGTGTGAGCAGGCGAGCAGGTGAATGTGAAACCTCTACATTAAATGGTGTTTCTGCCCGGTTTTGAACAAACCCATGACACAGTTTAATGCTTGGACTCAAAGATCTTAGAGGCCTTTTCTGACCCGAACGATTCTATCATTCCATGATATGAACTTCACTTGAAGTGAGGAAGGATGGTTATCCTCCTCTTCCTCATTTTCACCTTTCACTATTAGTTTTGCTTTCTCTCCTGTTGGCTGAGTGGATTTGTGCCCCCATTAAGGAGAGCAGAGCTTCACCAGAAGTGACTGCGAACCTCACTTTGGCTGGGTGGTTAGGGCTGCTTTTGGGAGGAATTATGACCACCTAATTTTGGAGCAGCGTGGAAAAAATCAGAGTTATTATTCTCCAGCCAGGCTGGAGCAGGGATGTCTGCAGCACCAGCCTGTCCTGCATCCCCTGGCTCCTGCTGGTGATGGGGCCGTGCCACTGTCTGCATCTCCTGGCATTCCCCAGCCTTGGCATGTGAAGCACTCAGTGGTGGTGGATAAAGAAAAGGCCTCTGTAATAACTGAGCAGAATAAGGCTTTGCTTTCAGGAACTTTCTGGGCTCGCCCTATTCCCCAGTCACTATAATGTTCCAGCAAATACTTTGTCAGACAGTTTTCACACTGCTTCTAGGAACACACAGAATATTCAACCAAAATGTCATGTTTCGTCTGTTTGACCTCTTGGCGTTCCTTGGTGCAAGTTTACCTCATAGCTACTATTTTCCTAATAAATTCTGTTTAGGGTTTGTTTTTCAAGCTCAAGTGGAAAATCCCAAATTGTGTCATGACAAGAGTAAACACTCCTACATGCTGAAAGTGTTCTGTTTTCCATTGCTCTGTTGCCAAAGTCTGGGGGTGAAAAAAGGCTCACACAGGCTGAGTGTCGAGGGTGTAGTAGAAGTGGGAGGTAGCCAACTTGGAGTCTGAAGCTTGTGTGTTCCTTCAACAACCAAGTTATTCTTGCCCTGATCCATCCACAAAGGATCAATTAATCAAAAGTTTCTCCTTAATCAACAGAGGCAGCTATCCCTGCCCTGATTAGCTAGTGGAAGGAAAATTTTTGAGTGAAAGGAATATAATTAGCTGACACAGTGCTGGGCAGACCCCAACCATCTTGAAGAAGTGTGAATCTTGCACATCTGGATGCTGGAGACCTCTGGACCACAGCATGTGGAGAAGTGGTGGTGCAGCAGAGTTCCCTGAGGCTTTACCATCTGAATCTGAGCTCTGCCTCTTTGCAAGTCTGACCTCAGAGCAGCATTTCAGGGAAATGAAGGAATTAAATTCCAGAAAGACCTTGGGAAATGGTCTGGATGATGAGGTGCCTGAATTCAGCACACAGGCTCCACTGAGATGCTCTAAACTTCTTCTCAGCTGCCATCTGATACAGCAGGTGCCTAATTTTCTGCTAGAAAGTCTAAGCAAACCTGCCAAGACCTGGTGGATACCAGGAGACATGCATGAACCTTATGGTATTCCCAGATGAGCCATTCCTCTCCCACTCCTAACTCTGGACCAAAGGGATGTTCAGATAACTGGGTCATGGCCCTTTGAGATCAGCTGCATGACGTGTGTCCTTGCAGAGAACCTGTCCTCCAGCTCATCTGAGTCTGGGATATCAGTTCCTGCTTTTTTTGCAAGGTCATATAACCTCCAGGTTATGGGAGAGACACACCCTATTGAAGTCCTGTCACCTTCTGTACACAGGCAAATACCCATCATGTTGGGGGACAAAGGGAGAGATGAGCTGGAAGAGGAATATTGTTTTCAAATCTTGGATTCAATCTCCTACATTTCATGTGCATGGTTTCAATCTATGGCTATGTGAAAGGGTTGAAGGAAAGGCAGAACAGCCTTGAAGACAGAGTAGCAGAGGATTAACAGCTGAGTTATGTGCCTAACTGCATGGCAGTGTTTGATCTGCCTTTTCTCAGTCTTATCTCCCATACAACCAAGATCTCCCTTCACATTCTGAGTGAAATTTCTAAGTTGCATAGTCTTTGTCTCCAGCACACTTCAGATCTGAGCTAATGTCTATAAAATCAGAATGCACTTTAAAGGCTAATTTTTAGACAGTTTCTCTTTTGTTATACTGTATTTACATCACAGATTTCAGGGAGGAACTCATTTGCCCTGTAGGGAAGGGAGAATAGTTTTACCCTGAAGGAAGCCAATTTGAGGTCTGACTGATGAACACATGTTCAAGCATGGTGTGTCCTCATGTCAGTGGTTTCTGAAGAGGCAGGCTGACATCTAAGCTGTCACATGTGAGCAATCTCAGTGCAACTGAAATAAGTGACAAAAGTTTCATTGATTTTCCACTGGGAGTGATTTCACTGAAAGCAATTAGAACTCAATAGCAGAAATACAAAAACATCTCAAATGCTAACGTGAGCCAGATATTCATGCTGAAATGATAATTGTATTGCTGAGATGTCTTACTGGAGAGAAATAATTAGAGAAGGATTTACTCATTGCTGTTATGTGCAGGAAGTTGGGGACTCAGTTAACTCCTTCCATCCCTTCAAAGGGACCTGATTTCTCACAATGTGAGCTATCAGATCCCTCTTTCTCAAGCTGGACACTGCACAGCTGAGTTTCCCAAAAACTGCTCATCACATCAGAAATGCTTGGCTCTGGGGTCTGCTCCGAAAACTTTTCTTGACACATCCAAAGATAATCTCAAGTCTGCCAGAAGGACTTTGGAGCCAAAATATTAACCTTTCAATTTTCAATTCTGTCACCACAGAGCTTAGTCCTACTCCCAGGGAAGAAGCGACAGGCTTCTGCTGCAAGCTGCTTTGCTCAAGCCATGCACTGCACATGCCCAAGTGTTTTTCCAAGGAGAGAAAAGCCAGCTCCCCACCAGGCTGGCTGCTTAAGGAAAGCAGGAAGGTGGATAGCAGCTAAGGAGCTTTTTAACACTCCAAGAACTTGATCTGTTCTTTCTCTTCACCAAGTGAGCTGATTGGCATCCAAGACACATTTAATCCTGTTCCGTGAAAAGGCAATATTTTAATAACTAAATGGCTCATTCACCTGAGAGCTCACATTTTCCATGTCAAGCTGGGTTTGAAAATCTGCATGCAAATGGATCATGGGATATTTGTGCTAATTTCATGACTTTCTATGACACTTACTGCAAGGATAGCAGCATGCTTTTGTGTATTAATGCAGTGACTGATTCATTTTCCAGAGATCCTTACCTTGTGGTAGAGAAGACACTTATAGATGTAAAATACAGGGCTTACTTCATCCACAGGCAAGTCCAGCTGTTTCTGGGTGGAAGCCTGCCATAGTTTCACAGTTCATAACTGCAGTGTGTAAAATTTTAGAGCTGAAATTGTATTTCTCCCACATACTGACTGCTGTAGATATTGCCATAAGCTGCAAGTAACAAGGTGAGCAAGGGGATGCTGACTTCACCTATTAATAGAATGTGATCAGTCAAATACTGCCTTCACAGCAATCTTTCATCAGTGGCTTGACTCACCTTCACTTTTCCAGTGAAGAAAGCAGGTTTTTAGTGACTGAGCTTCTACCTGGGTGGATATTCCACAAATGTGTTAAGGAAAAGAGCATTTAACAAAGATGCTCCTTTGGAAAGGAAGTTCACCAGACTGGGTAGGTGAGGGTAGGGATTGAACTGGAAAAAAATGTAGCACAAATATGGACACTGACCAGATCACTTAATAACACAAATAATTGTGAATTGATACTGGCACAGAGTTGAAGAAAACATGGAGTGTGGGATCAGGTGAGAAGAAAGCAACAGAGCTCCTAAATATCTTGTTTGACTGGTTAGAAGGATACCAACTAGTGGGAAAGTAACAAGGGAGTAACTGCAAACATTGGGGTTGAGGAGGTGTGAGCAGGGAGGGAGAGGAAGCTTAAAAGAGGAAAAGTCGGCAGCGTTAAGAAAAATGAGAGCTGAGTCATAGGAAAGTAAAAAACTGTGAGTATAGCTGGAGAAATAATGAGGTCTGGGGCAAAACCCCAACATACAGGGAAGTTACACCCCACTCCATGACACAAGAGTTGGTTTGAATAGGTGGTTTTACAAATAATATTTTATAAAACAGCTAAAATAGCAGCAGTGTAGGCTGGCAGTGGGCTGTGTGATCCATCTACTCACTGTATCTGCCCACCATGGGATTTGTTTTCCCTCCAGATGCTGGGCTGACTCACACTTTAATGTGTTTGCAGTTGCACAACTGCTTTTGGATTTCTGTGAAACAGGCAGACGGTTCTTTTAACCTCCAACCTCTGCCTGTGTTATGAGCTTTTGGTGCTGTTGTTTTGTGTGTTGGACTAAGTGAGAATCAGACCCTGTGACCCTGTGGGCTGGAGGGGATCCTTCTCCTGGCCCAGCCAGGACTCTTAGTTCCACGTAACAGCAGAAATGTCTAAAGGCCAAATTCAGTGCTGCTGGAGGCAGTGGAAAGGATGCCACGAGCTCAAATGGTCCAGGGCTCAGAGCCAAAAGTTTCTTTGAACAAAGATAAGGAGACACTTGAAATCTGCCCAGCTCATGTGTTTTGTGATTCATTTCCTTTTTCAGTTCATTGTGGAAGGAGATAGGCCTTTCAATAGGAACATCCACGGGATGTGTACAGTCAGCATGAGACTTGTGCTCTTTACAAATTATATGCACTTAAGAACTGGAGTCACTTAAAGCCAGAAAAGCTCCTCTTGAAATGACAGTTCCTGAGGAAACAGCTCATGAAGTTCAGGACTGAACTTGCGCTTTCTTGGAGAGAAAGAATCAGAATCAGAAGTCAGCAGGACCTGGAAGAGTTTTTTCACTCCCAAGGAAAAAAGGAAGGCAGAAAATGGAATGACATTACTGCACAGTGAAGAGGGGGCACCTCACAAGTCCCGACTCCAATCCTGAGGCTCAGCCTGCCCAGCCTGGAGCCCACTTGGCCAACAGGCACCCTCTCCAAGCAGCCCAGGGTGCAAGCCATGGGCCAGGGGAGAGATGGCAAGGCTGTTTCTTTTGAGGGAACACAGGAAATGGCAGCAATTTGGGACATGATGGGAAGTTCACCCCACCAGGGAAGTTCCTACCTGCGGCATGTTTGCCTTCCTGGAAACTATGAACAATCAAGGAAAAAGGGGGGAAAAAAAAGAAAAGAAAAAACATCCAGACACAAAATGAGAAAAAAAGGTGCCAAAAAGTCATTTGCAAGAAGAAATTTTATACGACTTCCTGTTCTATTGCCTTTTTTTCTTTTGCTTTGGCTACTCTTTTCTTTGCACATCCTGAGCTTCATTAAATGACCATTTATTTCACCAGTTTGTGCATCAAGCTAATTATATCCTGTGCACAGCATGCTTGGACTTGACAAGCCAAAAGGGACAGCTAGGACTGGATTTGTTAAAAACAGTTTTTCATTTTATGTTACTATAAAATATAATGATACACTTCAGTCCCAAACTTGCAGCAACCAAATTTGTATGGCACAAAATCCATTCCTCCAAATTTGGACTTCCTAGTTGTAGCTTCAAATACTTTTCATTGTTGTATTTTCTCTATCTCTGATCACTGCCTCATTGAAAGGTGTCAGGAATGATTTAACCAGTAAAATTAAACTGTTGTTTTTCTATCAAGAGTAATGCCTGGGGTTGGCCAAAATGGAATAAAAGATTCAGGAACACATTGATTTAAAAATAACATTTAATTCCAATATAATATGGCTCCAAGGCCCCTTTTAGTGAGATACTTTAAAAACATAAATATAGGCAGTACTGGCCTCAAAAGAATTTATTTGCTGGAGGCTCTGATCCTACCAATATAAATCTGTGCATAGATGGAGGATGCTCTATGGTGGAAAGTTCAGTACTGCAAATGGTTATTGAGCCAGAAATTATCCCATTTAAATCTCAGCTTCCTGGCTGAGCTTGAGAGGCTGAAATTCCCCAACAACAGAGAGAAGAAAAAAAAACCAGAGAGAAGAAATCTGCTCCTGAACCAGATACCAACAATGACACTTTTATAGCCTTTTATTTCTAATTGCAGCTGTGCCGTAAATAACCAAAGACAGCCCTTTAAAAATAATTGTTTAGGATCTGGAAGCCTAGCTAACAATTTCCAAGTAACAGGACTTTCACTTCTAACAGGATGGAAGAATATGAGAATATTGGAGCATGACTGAGAAATGTCCTCCCACAACTCTGTATCGTGGCAGATTTCCAAGACTGCCCTTCCCTGGCCTACCACTTGTCCATTAGTGTGCTGTACCCCGCAGATATCACCAGACAGAAAATTTATTGGGGCAGATTTTGGCTAAGGCAAGGCTATTTGGTAGATCCTGCACCTCAATGATTGGTTTGAGCTGTTCATGTGAAGAGGTGAGGAGCACCTTCCATGCTGGGTCACCCCTGAACACAAGATGCCCTGAAGTCATCCAACCCTCAATATGTGAAAGGTTTACCCCGGAAAAACCCCAGAACTCTCTGTGTTTGACTAGAAGTGCTTGGATCTTCATGACAGAAGGTTTACTCTGGCCAGACGAGGGTCCCCTGAGTTCACAGCCATGAAACCACCAAATGGCAAGACCACAACAAAAGAATCCCAGAGGAAATGTAGATGGACAGGGTGTCTGAAGGACAGAAAATTGAGCCACAAACTTGCTTCAGAAGCACCAAAGAGAAATCTGTTGGAAATAAAAAGCTTTTGTTAACTTGCTCCATAGCTGGACTTAAGAACAACATTTAAATATGGGGTTTGGAAGCAGATTTGAATAGGGTATGTATTAGCAGAATACCAAGAGATTTCATTTTAAATTCCAGACACTGGGATTTAAGTCAAAAAGTATTCACGGCACCTTTCCTCTTTGCTTGCCACAAGTTCTCTGACAGAAAGTATTTCTCCTTCTGGGAGGGCCTAGCAGCACAATTGCCTTCTTTCCCAAGTATTTGTTGGAATGGCCTCCCATTTCAGAAACCAAAGGGAAAAAGAAAAATCATTAAAATTTCTCATTAATCAATATTAACTTTGATGTTAGCCTCCCCTATGAGCAGAACCCTTTCTCACAAAGGACGAGCGTTCTTAGCCTGTGATAAGAAAACAAGTTCTTTAATCAATATATTTTCCAGCATATGTGTTTTTTGGCAGAGGCTTTAAGTTGCCTCTTCTGAGTGTGCGTGTGTCTGTGCTCGGATATGAGTGTGTGTGTGTGTGTAAGCTTTCCTGCCTCAGAAAACAGAGCTGTTGGACGTGGATAGGAATGTGTCTGGCATCTTTAGAAGAAAAGACTCAGAAGGAAATCAGTATTTGAGCGAGTTTTGCAAGATATCCAGCTCTGACTGTTTTGCGGTTAACTTTGCATTCCAAAATTGCTAATGGTGAGCTGTCCAGACCGTGTTTCTTACCAAAGAATTTTGGAATCATGAGAAAACAATGAGTTAGCCGTTAGGAAAGATTAACCTCCCAATCTTAATCCTTCCAACTATCGCTTTACATAAAAAGGGCATTCATGTCTAAACCACTGCTAAAGATTCTTGGATAAATTTCTCTCCTAATTCCACTGAAACTGTCATTTCCACACCAAATATACGGTGATTTAATGTGAGCTGGCTACAGTTATTGTTGCAGTAGTGTTTGAATTGCCATCTAATACAGGAGTCCTGGTGATGGTACTACACACTGCATTTACACAGAGAAAATTTACAAGCTGAACAGAAAAGTGACACAAAGGATCGCAGAGAAAGGAAGTATTTTTATATTTTAGGCAATAAAGGCTCATACTAATGAGATTATTTGATCATAAATATATAAAGAATTTGAGAAGGAATGTGAAATAAACCGAACTGTGCTAAATCCTGCACCATCTCTCCCTATTGCTTTAAAAAGGACATTAGGGTTTAATTTATTGTGGAAAGGGCAGGTTGTCCCTTCTGATTTCACTGATGCATCCACAACCAGAACAAAATGTAACACTTCAGAATAACTAAAGAAATAATTTCCCAAAATAAGTCTGCTGGCAGTCCCTTGTAACAACCACATTTTAGGCCTAAGAGCAAAAGGATGCTTGGTGCCTGTCACTTACTCAGGCATTTCAATCCTTGCTGCTTTCCTAGGCAGGACCTAGAGTGCTCAGTGTATTCATAATTGTCAGGATCCAGATTTTAAAAGTTAGAAATAAAGACCTTATCAAGATGTCCCCCCTACTTTTTTTCCTTTTGGCCTTTTTTTGTTTGTTTGTTTTGGGGTGTTTTTTTTTTTTTTTTGCCTCCCTGGAATGTACCTGTAAGTATATGTCCAGTCTCTCAGTGCTACACTGACCTGGCTGGTGGTTGTGACCTGGACAGCTTCTATCTATATGGTTGCATAGCAAATCTGTGCACTTTAAGTTGTGAAACCTGTAGAGAAAGCAGCTGGATCCTCATGGAATTGCAGCCTCTGTGCTCTGGTGGCTCCAGGTGTGGCAGTGAGAGAGCAACCAGCTCTGCTCCTGTACCCCCTACATCCTGGGAAATGAGCATGTTGATCAGCTGAATGTAACTTTCAATTAACATGTTTTGGTTAGGAATAAAAAACTGAAAAAAAAAAAATCTGTCTTGCCCAAATTCGGATTCTGACCCTGCTGTAGGGGTTTTTGGAGGGGATTGCTGATGCTGAGCCCAATAACACACAGAGGACTGACACTGACTGCATGGAAACCACCATGGAAATTCAGACCTGTGGGATGGTGTGACAGGCCAGAATAGAGGGGTGTGTGCTGTATTCCAGTTCCTCTGCAAAGGGAGATTTTTGGTGTTAAGGCTCAACAGCTGTAACTTATCCAGTTGCAGGTTTGCCTCTGGAACCAAATGCTGCAGTGCTTTACCCAGCACAAGTGGTCAGCACTGTCCTTGACAAGAAAAACAAGTTCATAGCAAGAGGAAAGAAAACTTGCAAGTGTTATGGACAGAGAAGTTTTTGGCCCTCTAGAGCCTGTCTATTATTGCAGTGCACCAAATGAAAGCCTGTATAAAGGAAGGAAAGAAAAGACCATCTGGTCCTTAAAGGTCCTTTCCTCTGCTCAGCACTGGTGAGGTCACACATGGAAAACTGGGTCCAGTTCTGGGCTCCTCAGTGGAAGAGAGACAGGGACATACTGGAGGTAATCAACAAAAGGGCCATGAAAAATCTGGAGGAGCTGGAGCATCTCTCCTGAAGGAAGGCTGAGTGAGCTGTGACTGTTCAGCCTGAAGAAGAGAAGGCTCAGAGGGATATTATCAATACATATATAAATAACTGAAGGGAGGGTGCAAAGAAGACAGAAGGGATTTTTTTTGGTGGTAATAAGGTCAGAGGCATCAGGCACAAACTGAAACAGGAGGGTTCCTCTGAACATCAGGAAACACTTTTTTATTGTGAGATTGACTGGCACATGTTGCCCAGGGATGTTGTGTTGCCTCCAACATTGGAGATACTCAAAAGTTGTCTGGATGCAATCCTGAGCAACCAGCTCTAAGTGCTGCTGCTCGAGCAAGGAGTTCAGACAAGATGATCAGCTGAGGTCCTTTCCAGCCTCAATCAGTTTGTGATTCTGTGATTGGCCAGCTAGAAGGCTCATGTGGCTTTACAGCTGCCAAAATGCTGAGAAAATTTTTAAAAATCATGCATAATGATGCTCCTTGTCTTCTGGCTCAGACCAATGAGGGGTGGTTGAGCAGGGCCCTTCCTGGGTACACAAGTAGTTTCTGTGATATAAAGGGTGCTGTGGCTGCACTTTTGCCTTCTCAGGAGTTAAAGGAGAAACAACAACCTTTTACATTTTCAGGATGTGCAAGGCCTCCCACTTTTTTCTTGCAGTAGAGGTACCTGCTTTGGGTTGCTGTGCTCACTGCAGAGTGTCTCCAGCTGCAGAAATATCTGTTGTGACAGCAGGACAAGGGACGTGTCAGGAGGCACAGGAGATAAATGGCACAGCAGCCATGCTAATGCTCTCCCTGATAATGCAGCTGGAGATCTAAGACCCATTTACCTCGTTGCTGGATGAAACAAATCAAAGAAGGCAGCTTCTCTACACAGTGTACACTACTGTGCCATCAGAAATTATCCAGATGGGAGTTCATTTTGCCACATGACGCAGAGTTTTTAAAAAGGAATTGGAAAAATTGATTAATATAGTGACTGTTTTGTTGGACTTCTTATTGTATTTGGGTGCAGTGAGCAGAATTTCCTGGCCAAGTGATTTCTAAGGTGGTTATTGTCTGTTGAAAGAATAGGAAGAAAAGAAAAAAAAAAAAAAAAAAAAAAAAAAAAAAAAAAAAAAAAAAAAAAAGTGTGCTTAATGTTCTGGAGTTACTACCACCATCTATGCTCCCATTATACCTGCAAGTCCCTTGCAGTGCAATGCTCAGCCATCCAGGAGACCATATTCATTCCAAAGTGGGCAAAGGGTCCTTAATTTCCTCCAGGAAAATGTGACTGTGCCAAAACCACAGGTGATGCCTGTTAGAAACCCAAAAATGGATCCAGTCTTAGCTCAAAGCCTTAACACCTGTATTACACTTTAGGCTGAGGAACTGTTAAATATTATTGGCTTCATACACATAGATAGGGAGCTATGTGCACACACAGACTTTAAATATAGATGACCTCCATCCACGGAGTGACTGCATCCTCTGGCAGTGCCTGGGTGGAAGCACTATCACCCAAGAGAGGTGACCCCAAGCCCACGAGCCCTGCATGACACATCCCTTCAAAGCCCTGGCCAGGCTGCTTGTGCCTAGAGCATGGCATAAATGGTTTTCCTGAAAGCACTAAGGCTCCTTGTCTGCCAAAAGCCAGCTCCAAAAGCCTAGAGCTTTAGTTAACAGAGATAACCAAGTGTATAAAATTGCCTTATGTGGTTCAGTAGCTGATTTATTTTTATTGCTCTGAACGAATTACCCAGCCAGAGATTTGTCAGTGGTCTGGTCAGTCCTCTGGGCAAAGCTGGGGCTACTGATTCCCTCCAGCAGTTCTCACATCAAACCCAGCAACAATAGACAAGGAAGTGTCAGTTATTAAATGGGCTGAAAACACTTTCCATAGTTAAGTAAAGGATTTCCTTATGATTTCCCATGCTAAATAATAAATTCTAAGTTATACAGTGTGTGGCATGACAGACCAGTACTACTGTGGAGAAGATTAATATTAAAACTGAATGACATCTTCACCATTTCTTGTCAAGGCTGGCTCAGCACTATCCCCAGTAGGTGCAAGGCTGAGTTTAACTCTTGTTTTTCCCCCTTCCTCTTCCATTTTCAATTGGAAGGAGGTGAAAGGAGAATACAATATTAGAATACAATATTTCAAAGGAGAGCTTTGCTCTCACAGTGAGGAGTGCTTGTCCTCCAGCCATTGGAGTTGTGGAACAGCCTGGTGGGATCATGCTGTGATCTTTTCCATTTCCCTGGAAGCAAGAAATGCAAACTTGTTCATTGCTTCATGAATACAGTAAATGTTACAGTGAGGAGATTTTTTTTAACATGATTTTTTTTTCTTCCTTCTTTTTCCTCCAGTGGTTAAAAATTGCAAATGCTCAGGAAAAGAAGGAGGACTGTTGGGGAGCCCAATTCCCTTGGGCAAGCTGTTGTACACATGTACAGGAAATTGAATGCAGAAATTACTGCATGCAAGGCTGTTAAAGAAGTGTAGAGGTTATAAAACAGATCTTTCAGCTGCCACCCATTGTGGACATTCCAGTTGTAAAGGGTCAGGTTTTAATACAAATCTACTGTCCCAAATTACATTTGTCTTTTTTCATAAACTAGAAGTTGTCAAAGATTTACAGGAAGGTAATTTTATTCCTTGTTACTTTAACTCATTTATCTTCTCTCTGAATTTCAAAAGAAGAAGGAGAAGGAGAAGGAGAAGCCCATTGGTTTGGTAGAATTTATTAGGTTGCAATGGTATAATGGCTTCTGTTGTTTGCTGAAATGTCTATGAAAACTCTGAGGGTCTTTTCCAACACACCTGAGCTCTCTTGAAGTAGAAAGTGTAATGCAGCAGAACACAAAATCTTATTATGCTTGATGTGACTAATTTATTACATACATTCTGTGCTCCTGATGTGACATTCCAACATTTGTCCCGTGAGATCATAGCACCCACTGGAAGTGAGACTTATTTCTAAATAATTGTGACAATGAAGCAGTTTGATATTCAGATCTTCAATTCCTACCAGGAATTTTGATTATGCTTCCCTTTCTCTGCCTCTACTTTTCTTCCTGTTTTCAAGGCAACAGAGGAAAAGATGTCTCAAGGCCATCTGTGGAATTAGATTTGAGATTATGGTGCAAGTAGGTAGCACACAGCACAAGTTAATTTAATGATTTTTGGGAGAAGTAAAAGGAAAACAACCTTACAGCCCCATCACTGAAATCATATTCCAGAGGTGTGCTACTTCATGCTATTATTTTTCCCGAAATACATCTGAATTTTGTTATCAGCAAATCAAAATCTGATCTTCCAAACTTAACATAAATTCTGATCTAAATCTTTTTTTTACTTGAAGCCAGACACAAAATATATTTTTAAACACTGCTGCTCAATTTACACCCTGGCAATTACTGTTTCATCTGGCTGTTCTAGTCCTATTCATTATTCCTTCAGACTCTATAAATGCACAGGACAAATCCCCCAAGTTTTGCTTTTCAGGCTGTAAATTCAGTTTTGATGATTCTACATGAACCTTGAAGCTCTGGTTGGAGCCTGTCTCTAGGAGCTGCAGCTCCCACTTTGTGGAGGTTTAGTCTTGATTTTGCAAAGAGCTTTTGTGTAATCAGTCAATTAGAGCTGTGACCAGTGATCCATATCAGCAACTGATACAGAATACAGGATTGGTACACCTGGAATCCAGGTTCCAGCCTCTCTGGTTAGGTAGTGATTCTCAAACATCACCAGTATTGAAGATACTATGTCGATTTCTTCAATTCCTTGACCACAAACAAGTATAGTCAACTCTGTATTAATTACAGAAGTTCTGCACATTGTTACTTTCAATATTCCCATCTGTGCTTGCACTATTAGGAAATCCTTCACCAATAGTTTTCTGCAACATCATCTGGAAGTGCAAGTAAATGAACCAATACAATTAGTCAGTTAATAACAACCAAATCCTGCCATTAAAGCTCCAAGTGTATTTGTTTAAACTCTGAAACAGTGTAGTTAGATTGTTTTATCTCTTTGTAGAAGCTTCACTTTTAAAAGAATATTAAGCCACAGTAAATTTTGTTTAAGTGGGTGCTTATTTAAAGGCCACATATTTAACAAGACACTTTAATAGCTGCTGTTCTGTAAGAAAGAATAATCGGGGAAAAAACTTCAGAGCTTAGCATTATTTTATAATTTCCCCTTTCAGCGATCCCCTTAGATCACATTGTACATGTTGGTATAAAATGCTCACACAATTACTGACAATGGATGTTGAATGCAAATACATGCTCCACTACTTAGAATGGTGTGAATACTTTTATTTGCAGTGCATAGTGCCTGCCACTGGCTTTAAATACTTAAAAGTGCTAAAAGTCACTTGCAGTCAGTTTGAATTAAGTATTGCTAATGCATCTCTGAGTATAGTTTTGTGTACCTGATAATGGAGGAGCCACCAGAGCCTGAGCAATTGTGAGCATGTCATGGGAAGCCACACACAGGGCTGAAGCAGCTTCCACCTTGGATGAATCCCTGAGAATAAGAACAGGAAGGAGAGCAGCATGGGCACAAAGCAGCTGGCCTTATCCCCTGAGATTCAGGGATTGCTCCTGAATTTGCCCACAGACAGCAGGTCTCAGGCCCAGGGATGCTCCTGAGGGTGCCTGACTGTTTCCCACAGAGACCTGAGTGGGAAGGTGGCAGTGCTGGGACAGATGAACTGGCATGTTTGCTGTCCAGGCTTGGAGGAGGCAAATCCTTCATGGAAGTGGCTGTCCACAAGGAAAATGGCACCAGGAGGAGCAAGGAGGGGGACAGGCCTGAAACTCAGATGTTTGGAGGGACCAAATGAGGGGATGCAGCAGAAACCTTTGAGTATTTGGAGAAGGGAAAATCCTGGGGCCCTGCCACTGGCACTATTTCTCCATTTCAGCAGATTACATCAATTATTCTTCAAGAAGGAAACAGATTCTCAGGTTTCCCCCTGAGTACCAGTTCTGGTCACCTCATCCACCTCCTCACTCTGGTGCCAGACAGCAACCATCAGAGCTGGCTTCTCAGCATGCTCCTTACCATGAAGGTATCCCTGGGAGGGATGTACCCCCACCTGCAGTGCCCTTCTCCTCTTCCCCATGGCCATATTGAACAAGTTCTGCATCACCTCATGAGACACCTGTGTGACAGGTCTGCTCTAGCTCCTGATAACCAGAGTCACATCAGCCTGCCTCACTGCCTTTGCACCACAGCTGGCTTCTGCACAGCTGCCCTGCGGCACTTTAAACACTTTGGCATTTTAAGGGAAAACATATTTAAGTACCTGAACCCAAAATGAAGGTAGGTTAAGCAGCTGGACTCTCAGCATGGGAGAATGGCATTCAGGCCACACACAAGCCCATGAAACCACTTTATCTGGGTGTGGAGCTCATCCTTTCTCCAGGCTATGGGTACCTAGTGCAGAAGCCAAATACCTTCCAGAATCAAATAGGATGGGGTTCGCCACTGTTTCTCCAAAGACTGGGACGAGAGGGAGAGAAAAGACTCACTCTTTTAAAGCATGGCTGCAGAAGAGAAGGATTCTGGTTTTCCATTGCTCTCTCTCTTCTAAAAATGTGACAGAAAACAGCCTGTCAGTGAGGACCAGAAGTAAGACTTCTACCCATGGGATCTTGTTGGTGCTGTTTGTTTATCCATCTCCACGGACCTGACTTGGCTTTGGTGGGAAGGGTGTGGGCATGCAAGGACACCTGTCCTGGGCTCACATCCATCATCTCCTGCTCTCCTGGGCCATGATGGATCTAGAGTATTTGAACCCCGTGGCTCAACTGGAGCTTAGACAGAAAAATGGCACCCTCCTGTGGCAATGGTTTTAAAAAAAAGAAAATAAATAGCTGTGACTAAATTCAGAGCAGGGTCTAATCCTATCAGCATGTGTTACCTCTGTGTACACCTAGCAAAGGAGGTTTCATGGGGGATGAAGGTGCCCCTCTGATTGTGCAAAAACATTGGCATTTGGGTGCTGAGGCAATGCAGGGAGTGCACCAAAGCAGAGCCATGGGCAAAAAGCCTCCAAGGTCAGGCAGGGAGTCCTGCAGTGAGCTAGGAGGCAACTGTTCAGCTGCACGGAGCCACTCTGGACCCCAGAGTCCACATCCGGACAGCTTCGAGAGCCTACATCCTTTTTTTGGACTTGGCTCTTTGTCAAAACCATAGGGTACAGTGCCTGAATGGACTTCAAAGGGAGGACACCAAATGTGATTTGGCCCAGGCAGTTACGACCATTTATTGCCAGCATCTTTCTCAGATATTGCTGCCAAGGGTTAAAATGTTTACATGCCCCCTGATTTTAAATGGACTGGGTTGCATGTCAAATGCCAACGAGAGGGACAGCTGGAGTATCTAAACCAAGAGCTTTGATCTTGGTATCTGTAAAAAAGAGGTCATTTGGTCTCCCCAGGAAGCACAGACATTTAGGAGGTGCCCGTACAACTCATGCAAGTATTTTTTTAACAACCATTTCTATTCACATTTAGGTAGGTTGTATTACTACTTACTAAATTCCTCTTATATATACATATGTATATGCATATAAATGTATTAATATCTGCATTTTTTGTGTGTGTGTATGCATATATATATACCTACATATCTCATATACACAAATTTGTGTGCTTGTGTGATTCTCTTGTGCTTTCTAATGTCCAGTATTTGTATGCAGACCTACTGGTCTATCAACTTAATTACAAAGAAACAACAATGATGTTAAGCATTATGTTTTATCTCTAAGTCAGAGAGTGTTCGCAGAAATAACCTGAAAATTTTTTCTGTGTGAGAATCTTTGAGTAAACCTGCAATTTTAATAAGAGTGTGTAGTGTTTTCAAGAAGATGCAGGCATGAAACACAGACTTCATTGTGTTGTAATCATGTCTGACATTAATTCAAAAGAGAAGAATTCTAAAATACAGTATTGCACAGGGGAAATATTTTTATTCTTTAGTGAAGGACTTTGTGGTTAGTTCACAATGCAATTAAAATAGCCACCAGATGTTTATGACTTCGGGCAACAGTTAACTTTAGTGATTCTGATCGCTGTCCTTTGCTTCTCTGTCAGAATAAATATTTTTCTGTGCTGGAGGAAAAAATCCTTAATTTTTAGTTATACAAGAGGTGTGGGTATGTATTTCCATTAGGCAGAGCTTATGTTGTTTTGTGACAGACTTGTAAGAAATTATCATGGAGTTAAAATAAAATCTCTCTCCAGGATGAAATAAACATATTTACTTAAATGTGAGATGAAATGTGCAGCAACATCATTAAACTGAAGTGATTTGTGAGAAGCAGTATTGTAAAAGGCTGTGGCTTTTCCAGAGCATATAATAAACACAGAAAGATACTCTTTTTTTCCATTGAATAATAGGATTATTAGTATGCAATTTATTTTTAAAGACAAATTTAAAGAGACCCTGCTGGGCTCCCATTCTGGTAACTTTTTTAGAGTGTGTTATTCTTCTTTCTTTCAGGGCTATTAGTTTTGAGGCCACATTATATTCAAATTATATTTGATTATCAGGCTCAGTAAGTGATCACAGTTTGTGTTCCATCACCCAAAATAAACCTAATTATTTTAGCTGCACATTTACATTTTGAGAAATAAATTATTGAAGTTCTGCAAAATAAATTTAAAAAAAAAAA
>VZTR01024278.1:505793-541267 GCA_013400775.1 Chaetops frenatus
TGCTCAGATGTGCAAAGTAACCCAAGTGCTCGAGCTCTGGAAGAGCAGGACATGAACCAGCAGTGATCTGAGTGTAAACCAACCAAGCAGGCTCCAGGAAAGCTTTTCTGAGCCACAATGATTTCAACGTGCTAAAATTCACAAAATGTAAGGCAGATGTGCAGTGATTGGGAAACGATGTTGGCCATGAGATAAGAGAGCTGTGGTAACTTCTGACCCTGCTTTGATGTTCTCCATGCGACGCTGCTAGCAGGGTCACCTAATGCAAAGCAATAAATAAGCAGGGAGGCAGAATGGGATTGGGCAGCGCTCAGGAATGGTTTGGAAAAGCCTGTTTTCATCTCACTGGAAGCTGTAGCAAGGCTGTTTTTGTAACAGCCTCCCTATTGGCCAGAAACAGCACATGGGACTACTGAATTTCTGCAGAAACTCGGATCTGATGTGTTTGACTTGGATTTGCAGGAAAACTGACTTTGAAATGTTACTTGAGCTTTGAGTCAGTGATTACCCTGGTACTTTTACAAGCATTGCCTGGAAATGGGATGTTAATTGTTGTTAATGAGTCTGTCCACCTGAGTAAGCTCTGCAGGGCAGAGCTCACAGAACATAATTCCTCCACGATGTCTCCAGGGTGTGCCCTGCTGACCCTGGTGTCTCTAGCCTTTAAGAGCAACGGCACCAAATCTGCTCCTTCAGACGTCAGAGCTTTCTTCTCAGTCCAGGACAGTAGCCAGTTTCTGTTCCTCTCTCAGTCCCATGGGATTTTTGGAATAGAGTAAAGCCAAGGTTCAGCTCTACTGACATCTTTGGCACAGGGAGAGGACACTGGTGGGTACAGGGCTATGAGACACTGAATAGGGATAGAAGGGTTTGGATATGGAGCTGAAGCTCTATATTCCTGTGTAGTTTAATCCATGGTGTAGCTGTGAGTAAAGGTGTACTAAGCTGCTTTATCTTGATGGCATTTTTTTTTTCTGCATTGACAACTTCTGTTCCATTTGCTCCAGTTAAATTTTCACAGACTTTTCCTCTGCTAAGGTACCTCATGACCTATTGTTATGGCATTTCTTTGCAATCCATTAATAATGTTCACCTGTGGGGGATGTTTCATGATAGCTCCCTATGGGCCTCCCAGGTAAATACACAAAAAAGAACTAAAAAACTACATTAAAATATTCCTACGTGGGATAGAGAGAAGACAAAGTTTGAGCAGTTTGAGAGATAGTGAAGCTTTGTTTTTTGCTTTAGTGGGTGATACATGCCTGAACACATGTTCTGGCATTATTCACATGGAAATAAAACAACTTTAAGACCAAGTTTTTGTGTCACAGCTGATAACCCCATTTATCTGCCTCTATCTCACCAGGCTTCTTGTGCAAGGTACAAAATCAAAACTGATACACACGGCATTATTCCCCAAGTTACTCCAGCTCTCTATCCAAAGTCACCACAAGGCTGTGTTATGCCATGAGTTTCTTAATCTCATCCTCCACTAGAAGAGCCAAATAATGGGTGGGGTTTTCCATCAAAGAGTAAATGTCACTGGGGCTTGGCTGCTTCAGGCCAAGAGGAAGGGCTAACGAGCTCAGAGACAAGAGCCCTCTTGGAAAATTCCCTGTGAGCAGCTGCTCAGCCACGGGGGCATCGGATCTGGAGATCAAAGCTGGCAGGGCATCCCGTGAGGAGGAGGGCAGTGATCCAGCCAACCACCCTTACAGTCAGCAGCCCCTGCACAGGACCCCTGTCCACACTGCCTGTGCCCTGGGAAAAAATTCAGCTGGACATGACATTCCCCACCCAGAGATATTCTTTTAGTGTTATTCTAGATCAATTTTTTCACTCTGGGCACAGTGTCCATATGTCTACATTTTCCCATACTCATTTCTGCAAGAAATCAAAGTCTTCCTGATGACAGTAAGGTTTGCCCACTCTTGGGCTCATGGACTCTCACATTCCCAAGTCCAACATCTTTATCTCACTGGTGGAACAGTTACTTCAGCTCAGTCATCCTCCAGAGCTGGAGTCTGAAGTGTCTTTTCTTTAACCCACTGTATCATTTTCACTGTGCTGCTCCCTAATTTTGGGGTGGGATTTATCTTTTTTATCTGTTGCCTTCTCTAGGCTGAGTTAGTCCCCAGCCCTGTCAGATGCAAGGACCTCTTTCCAGAGTGAAGGTGATTTGCAATCAGTAATGACATCTGGGCTGGGCCAGGGATGGGCTGCTCTTTCTGGCCACATCCAAACAGTCCTCAAATTAAAAAAAAAAAAATTAATACAGCAGAGGGGGAAAAAAATCCTCATGATTTACAGTGACAAAATATCATATTGCATTTTATTGAAGCTGTAGTTAAAATCACCTGCTCTTTACACAGGTAACTCCTGCTCAGAATTTGTTTGCTCATTGCCCAGAAATGTGGCCTCAGACACACACAGGCCCAGTGTCACTTTGTCCCCTTTTAGTTCATTTGACATGGTCTTGGCAAAATGAAAAGACAGTGGAAAGGCACCTGTATCTCCTGTCACTGTTGCTATTAAGGGACACGTTCTGTACAGTGTCCAGCCGATGTTTGAGAGCTTTTAAAATGCTCTTTGCTATTACAGTGCTACTGTTGGGTTCAAAGCAAATTCAACTGAGGTGGGATTTAGGAATCTAATTAACAAGAGTCTCATTTTCTATAGAAAACATGGTAGAGGTGAAAAATTAATGTCCCTTTTATAAAAAAAGCACACTATTCATAGAGAAATAATGTGTACTTATTTGCAAATCAGATTTGCAGTACTGGTAACTCATATTATTGCTTGACATGAAATTAATATTTCCTCCTGAACAAATGCTGCTTAAAATTGTAACTCAAGTATCTGAACATTTTTTAAAATGATGATCAAGATTATTTTTTTTTTAAGTTAACTTCAAAAAAGTAAATCTGTGGAATCTTTAGATAAGAGAGTTTTCTAGAAAAAGAATAAAAAGAACTGTTATATATGTATGGTCAGATTTTATTCCTACAGTCATCATGAATCTATTTCTTCTGTTTTCATTGGGACCAAAAGCTAGAAACAACCACAAAAGTTACAATGTCTGCCCCTGTGAATGGAAATCTTCGCTCTACAGAGGTTTTGTAGATCAGACTGGAATAATCCCCATGCTAAATTTATTTAACTATCTAGCAATTAGGGAATAGCTTCTCAAGTGTGTTTTTCATAATTAGTTCTAGTTATATATTTTTAGATATGTAAAATATAAAGGCAGACTTTAGAACAAGCAATGTGAAAAATTGTCACAGTAAAGGTTCACATGTTGAACCGTTGAATATATTAATTATTTTGTGCCCTATTTTCATACTCACGTTATTCCTGTGGAAGGTAAAAATATTTCGGGATTCTTATGGAAGTTGAACCTGGTCTAAGTTAATAAAAGGTGAAAACTACAAAATTATAATCAGATACAGGATAGTTTTATATTCACATGACTTTTAATAAGCAGGAAAAAAATTAAACTACATCCAAGTTTTATACGGTTTTATAATAATCATCAGAAATATGGCAGTGCCAAAAGCAGAATTTATTCCTACATATAATAGCTAACAATATTATATAAAATGTACGCAGTATTATACTATGTAAAAATATCATAATTTAAAATTAGCAATATGGAACTACNAGAAAATATTATTATATATAATCATAATTATATGTCATATAAAATGTAACCACATAATTGCTTATTAATTTTCAATATTTTTCTCTTTTAATAACTATATTTTCAATATTATTTAAACTTATATTTTCATGTTATTATTATCCTCTTCAATTTTGAGGAATAGGGTAATTTTTTTTGTGTCCTGTGCTTGCTGTAAGCTTCTATGTCTAGGTCATATAGCATTAATATTTTTTCCATAAAGTTCTATAATTTTAGGAAGGAACTTCTCTTTATTTTGTGATATAATGTTACCTTTACTGAATATATGTGGTGCCCTACATGGGCTGGCACAATCTGATTATATGCCATGTGGAGGTTTCCTGAACTTATATACAAGAAAAATACACTCTACGCAGCTCTAGCCTTTTTCAGATTTTTTTTTTATTTTACATTTGTTAGAAATTATTTCAATAAAATGGAAGAATGCACAAACCTCTTTCTATTCTTTCACACTTACTCAGACAAAGAAAGATTTAACAGAAGACAAAATGAATCAGGAAAGGTTAATTCTAAAATCGAGAGGATTGAGCTATATGTCTGTTTGCTTTTACATTCTTTAACTAACTTCTAAAAAGTCAGAAAGTATTTTAAAAATTGTGATAAATGGTCTTACTTCTTCTGGAGAAATGAAAACAATTATGCACAGAGTTCATAATTCCATTTTTTTTTTCTCTGTGTTACTTTCTTTCTAAATTTTGGTGCGGAACTTCATCAATAAATTTAGTAACATCATAAATNGGCAGTGCCAAAAGCAGAATTTATTCCTACATATAATAGCTAACAATATTATATAAAATGTACGCAGTATTATACTATGTAAAAATATCATAATTTAAAATTAGCAATATGGAACTACTCACAGAAAATTATTTTTATATATTTGTTCCAATATTTTCGAGAATAATTATTTATCTATGATTAGAATTATTATATTATTACATAAGAAGAAAAGTAATTATTATATTATATTACATTGCATTACACTATATTATATTATATTATATTATATTATTATATNTTGTGATATAATGTTACCTTTACTGAATATATGTGGTGCCCTACATGGGCTGGCACAATCTGATTATATGCCATGTGGAGGTTTCCTGAACTTATATACAAGAAAAATACACTCTACGCAGCTCTAGCCTTTTTCAGATTTTTTTTTTATTTTACATTTGTTAGAAATTATTTCAATAAAATGGAAGAATGCACAAACCTCTTTCTATTCTTTCACACTTACTCAGACAAAGAAAGATTTAACAGAAGACAAAATGAATCAGGAAAGGTTAATTCTAAAATCGAGAGGATTGAGCTATATGTCTGTTTGCTTTTACATTCTTTAACTAACTTTTAAAAAGTCAGAAAGTATTTTAAAAATTGTGATAAATGGTCTTACTTCTTCTGGAGAAATGAAAACAATTATGCACAGAGTTCATAATTCCATTTTTTTTTTCTCTGTGTTACTTTCTTTCTAAATTTTGGTGCAGAACTTCATCAATAAATTTAGTAACATCATAAATTTTCACTTCTGAAAAAGAAAACCCATCCCTCATTCTTAATACATTATTTAAGATTCACTGCATTCTGTCCCCCTTTTCTAAAAGTATTCATAAATATATGACCAGCTATTAACAAGAATTGAAAATCCTCTGGCTCATCTTTGGTGAGCCCAAAGGCTAGTGATCACCTTAAAAGAAAAATCCTAAAAATTTAAGCTTTCACTAGAAATAAACATCAAAACTTTTGATTAAATAATGGCTTTGGGTCTATTGAGGAAAGGAAATAGTGGCTTTGTCCTTCCTCTCTGAGGTCAGTTGCAATCATGGCAGGGTTCATATTTTATTCCCATTTCCAGTACTCTGGACCATTCTGCCTGGATTTTATCCAGTGTCCTTTTAAGCTTGGCTGGTATAAGGTGAATATCAATGCAAATAAATTCAAGGGCAAAAGCATGGGGCAGTGACATGTCTGCAAAACAAAAAATAAGACTCTACAACAGCTGTGTGGTATCAGTTTTGCTCGATGCTGCAAAGACCTGGGGCATTACGCAAGCTGACAAGAAAAGATTTGATGCATTTGATAGCAGGTGTTTAGGAGGGATCAGCAATGTCAAGTGGCATCACTATGTCAGGAACATCGAGTTTCAGGACAGAACAAGAAAGGAGAAGATTGTGGACTTCCTAACAAGGCAGTGACTTCCATGGTCCCACCACTCCAAGAGTATAGAGTGAGGCTGGAGGACAGGGAAAGGTCTTTGAGATGGGTTTGCTCCTCCTGGCTTCCCAGCCTGACCTGAGACTCATCCAAAGGCTGGGGAAGACAGTAGAAATCTCTTGTAGATTTTGACTTAATTTGTCTGCTGAGGATGAAAAAGCTTTGGGGCAAGGACTGTTCTTCTGCTTCTCCAGGGTGTAGGATATGGTCAGTACTCACTGACCCAGTGGGAGAGGAGAGGAGGGAAAGAGGTGAATGGGGAAATGAAAATAAAAGATATCTTTTTGCAGGACTGCTCTCCAGCAGGAATATTCACACGAATCAAGGATTTCCAAACCAGGTCTCTAGGGTTTTGTAATGAAAACTTAGACCATGCAGACAAAATGGGCTTTAACAGACTCTGCTGAGCCAAAATCTGCAGCAGTAGGCTCAGTCGACTCCAATGAACTCCCACAGATGTGAGAGCATAAAAGTCCCCTGTTATTCACGTTTTCTCTCAGAAACAGCCTTTCTGCATGTGGCTGAAGAGCATCTCTCAGTGAAACAGCCCAAAGAAGATAACTTAAAACAGATGGGAGCAAGAAATACTAAAGCCAGGCCATAAGGGTAGAGTGGACCTGTTTGAAAAAAGTGCAGCCAAATGGATTATGATGTAGTAATGTGTGAAAGAGATTGCACTATTGTATGGACTATCTGTAAGTGGAATTTTTTCATGATTAAATCAAGGAAAGGAAATGTACTCTATCCAAATGTTAATAAGAACCATACTTCAAAAATATCCAAGTTGAGTTCTTATATCAAATAATGTCAAAAATAACTCACTGTCCAAACTAGGATCTTACCTTTTTGTTATTTATTTTTAAAACTTTTACTAAAATTTTAAATATTCTCCTTAAATCTGCAGCTGGTGAAGTTTATTTTTTTTTTCTTTTATTTTCTTTTTTCTTTTATTTTATTTACAATGTCTTTAGGCTTCAGAAATTGTAGGTAGTAACTACAACGGGCCATTAAAGTGAAAAAATCAAATCCCTATTAGAAGCATATATCTCTGGTTTTGAGCTAGAATGTTTCGCTTTTCCACGAACAGTTTAGGATACCCAAAAATAGACACAACTAAAATATAATACTTCTAGTGGCAAAAATGTTATTTCTCTGCAATATTCTAAGCTGTGTTTTAAAAGCCAGCACAGGAACACTAATCAATGATTCCACAAACAGAATCTATTACAAGATTAATTTTAAACCAACAATACTTACCCCAAGCTATTTTCAGTTGAAAGCTTGGCTCTAGCGTTGACTAAAAGAAAGTGAAAATATTTATTCAGGCAGTGAACTGGCTTATCAAACATCCAGCATTTGGGAGATCTCATGACAGAGCAAACACTCACACGAGTGCGAGGACAGCACCACATTTCAGCAGCACCATGGCGTGCCAGGGCTCTGCAGAATGAGACCTGGGTAACACCAATGACATTTAGCAAATTACAGCAGAAAACTGATAAGGGCATGATCCTTTTTTATGCTGAAGATCATGCATAATGCCTGCTGTGCCTCAGCACCTTTTCATAAATATAGAATGAAAGCTTGTGGCAATACGCTGACAGATGCCACAGAGCAAGCAGTGATTCCCCATGCCCCAGGCCTGGAAGCTGCACCTGGAAGCCTCGTGGTGCAACCCTGTGGCTGATTCCCCAGCTCAGGAGGTCACGTAGCAATTGTGCAGGACAGAAAGTTGGATAAAGTGCTGAGTTTTGGAGGATGAGATTAACTCTTACTGCATCACGTTCCAAAAACACGATACAGCCTTGTTTAGGCAGTGTGTGGTCCTGTGCTGCATGTAACTGTGTGTGTGCATACAAGTATACATAGAGAGAGAGGGCTGAAGAGATAGTGTGCCAAAAAAGCTGGTTTAGAGAAATTTATAGAGCAAACTTTGGCATCAGGAGATGATAACTACTATTAGAATATCTACCATGTGTGCCTAATGAGGGACTACGCCTGAAAAAAGGAACTGAGAGAAGCCTCTTTCTCTTCTAAGACATTGGATCTAAGATTGGATCCTGACCTAGGTCATTTGGGGCCTTTCCCACCAAAAGACCCTGGAGACAGGACTCCAGCCAATGGCAGCTAGATAATGGCATGTGATTAATGCATGGATGGACAATGGCACGTGGATAATCTTCCAGAGAAAGTACATGGATCCCCTGCTAAAAGATGGGATGGGAAGGGTACCACCCTCCTGTTGCACGTCAGCCCCAGAGGATTTGAGAGTTTCCAGATCTAACAGATAATTATCTAAAGGACTGTCAGACTCATGGAGGTGTTTCAGTGACCCCATGCTCTGGTCACACCAGTGTTAGACCCTTTGGCTAGGTGAGTGGGATGGGGCTTGGCCTGCAGGGTTCACCAGCAGAGAGAGGCCCATTTGCCAGGGGGACACATAGCACGGCACAGAGGTGTCACTTCAGCACCCTCAAACTCCAGCTTTATCAGTGGGAAAAGCACATACACGGATGCATCAAGGTCAAGTACACTTTTCCCTATCTATCCAATAGTGATGGCAGCTGTCTAATATTTAACCTGAATGTCCTAGAAAATGTTCATGATTATGGCTGCTAGAGGATTTCCTAGACACCTTTTTCTTCACAAAACTTTTCTGGATCTTCTCCTCCCTTTTAGTTAGGATAAAGCCTTCTCTCTCAACACTAGGAACAAAAACCAAATCATTGTACTAGTAGGAAATAGCATCGTGATCTGGGTATATTTCAGATGTATATTTAGGGGTGAAGTATACCAATATAAAAACTAGTGGGAACTGTAATTTTGCAATTTGAGCATGTAGTTCATATCATTTACTGTTAACCCATTTGAAAATTATAAGTGCAGTGCTGTGCAATTGTCTCATGCCATAGCCTCTGTTTTTCCTGACCACTCTTCTCCTCCAAACATTCATGGGAGGACAGGGGCAAGAGTACCTCTGGGATTAACAAAACAACCCTGACTGTGCTTTTGCACAGAATGACAGCAGCCCTTTCTGGGAAGTGATTGCACAGCATTTCTTACAGAAGAGGCAACACACCATTTTGTCTGGGTTTTTGTGGTATTTCAGATCATAGGATGGATGTAGCATGACATACTAAGTGCAGTGTTAAGAGCTGGAGTTTCAAGTTAAGGTGCAATTGTCTAGGTAAGAAAATATGAGCATCCTGGCCACAGCCAGCTGTTTCCCAAATTATTCAGACCCCTTTGATTGGGAACAGCTCTTTACAGACTCTATTTTAGCTGGGGCAGAGAGTTAAGATCAAATCAGTGAATGGCCTCATTCACAGCAAAAGTTTTTTGTGGCAAAAGATTTTGCTGAGGCAAAAAGATCTTTAGAAAGAAGAGTGTGGGTCTCCTTTGTGTGTCTGTGTTCTCATGAACTTGGCAGAAGGAAGGAAAAGACTAGACTTAGATTATGAGTTAGTTTATAACTGTTATAACTAGTAACTTTTCTTTTGTTAGAATAATACTGTTCTGTCAAAACAAAAATTCTTCTGACAAATTTAACTTGTTTAAGAAGATTATAGAAAATTTTTAAATTATTTTATCTATTATAGAAAGAGGAAATAAAAGCAATTTGGCAGAAATATTTCAGCTATACTTAAAAGACATTGGCCCAGGTAATGGGCAACAGGGGTGAGGGGCTTTTTTTTGCAAGCTGGAACTTCTAAACACATTCTTTAATTCTGATTGAGAATGGAAACTGAATCTGAAATGGCAGAATTGTCCATAAGATAGAAACTCCAGTTTCGACTTGGCACTAAGAGAGAAATGCAGATGAAAAGCTATAGCAAAACAGAATTTAAACACTCATAAAGGATAAATCCAGGCACTTCAGACCTCAAGTAATTTTTAGGTGCAAGGGGAAACCTTAGAGGTGTTTAGGTCTCCTTCAAGGACATATGTTTGAGAAGATGCCACATTTCTCTCGTGTACTGACTGTCCCTGCTTCTGCCTCAGAGGGACCATGGTGACTCTTTGCTACTGCATTGTTTTCAGAGGGCAGCTGTGAGCATAAATTCCATGGAGTTTATGGAATAGTGACCAAGATTATCAGTCCTCATGCACACAATGTGTTCAGGTAAAGAAGGAGCTGACCTGTTGTGGCTGATTTCAACGGGGAATCAACAGACCTGGCTGTATAAGTAATCCAAACCATCATCAAACAATCATCACCATCAAAGGTAGGTGAGGAGGGGACAGGAAGGGTGAGGGTGACAACATTAGACACCAGAGCAACTCATAAAGGTCTCAAAAGGGGAGTTTCCTTTGTTCCAAAGAAAAACTTGGCTGATCATGACAGGTCCTACGAATTTACAGTAGGTGGAGGTTCATTCCTCCCCTGCACCAACACAAGTTTTATTCAAGATGATCAGCAGGGAAAACCCCATGGTTACTCCTTCACACTGTGGGTTATGTTGGCAGCCCAGTGGTGTTGTGGCCGTGGGCAGTTTGTTGATTGGCCCAAGACACCACTGCTTGCTGGCAAAGAAAGCAACGTACATGGTTGAACATCCTGCACAACCAATTTCATAGAATCACGGAATGGTTTTTGTTGGAAGGGACCTCAAGGACCATCCACTTCCACACCCCCAGCCACAGAGAAGGGCATCTTGTATCAGATCAGTCTGCTCAAAGCTCCGTCCAACACGGCTTTGAACGATTCCAGGGAGGGCACTGTAGGCAAATACTGCTTTCTCTTTTGTCCTGGCCATTAGAGACTGTTCCACAGGAGCTTAGGGTTTGGGTTTACAGTTCATCTTCCACATCCTGGTGTTTGGCATATGGTGGGAATAGAAACCTTGCTCTTTCTCTTCCTCTTCTGCCTTCCCTAGTCACACCGAGTTTTTTGCTGCTTAGAAGTTAATCACTCTAATTTCTGTTCAAAAACCCTGTATTTTTCAAGTTTGAAAACTTTGCAGTCTTCTTTAGGACATTCACCATAGGTGCAGAAGTGTTCCCCTCTATCTCCAAACCTCTGACACTTTGACATCCTTCTTGCATAAATTTAGGACCTTTTCACACTGAAAAATTCTACTTCCCTTTCCATGAGACATTTTTGTTACATACCTGATTGTCTTCACCTTCAAAGCAAAACTCAAGAGAAAGCAGTAATTCCAAATGAGTCTATACACAAAAAGCCATGTTATTTTTCTAACATAAGGAGTTTTGTGTTGATATTCACTGAAATACTGTGCATAGTTTTCAGTCCATTTATGGTGCTGTGATGAGGTACCCTGTTTAGAGCAGGAATAACTTGCATGACACATGGTTTTGTTCCTAAAACATGCACTTTTATTTAAAAAAATCTTCCAGGGTCAAAATTTCAGTGCTCCTAAAGTACTTAGGAGCTTAGCTGATCTCATTGTTGTTCTCTCTGAAAGCTCAAAAAACTATATGAAATATATATATATTCCATAGACAAGAAGTGGGACCTGTCATTTGCTGGGTCTTTACTGTCTTTCAGGCACAGAGAGAACCCAAAACTTGTGTTCAGATCTGCACTGCAACAACACAATGTGTACCTAAGTCTGTGCTCTGGTGGGAGAAGGGATTGTGAGCCTGGAGGATCATCAGGTTCAAAATAAAGGTTGCCTCTCCTGAGGATTCAGAGTCTAAATAGCTCAGCAGTTGTAAAGGAGTGGGGGGTGTTGTTTTTAGTGAAATCCAAGGTGGCAGCATCCTTGGAACGCGACTCTTGTTTGTACAACGAAGCTTTTACACCAACATTTCCACGGCTCGGCTTCTCCTCTTAAGCTTTTAAGACCTTGACCCTCTTTGGAGCAATTTAAAGGGCATTGGTGATTTTACTCCCCAAGTGTCTCCTGCAGAGTGAAGCAAATCCTGCACGGAGTGTGCAAGTGCCTGTCTGGGACAGGGGTAAGGAGCCCACGGCAGGGGGGGAGAGGGTTTTATCAGATGAATGTTGGGCTGGGCACATAACAGTGCTGTGAATTATGCAGGCAGCCAGAGGAGTGCCAGGAAAGCTGCACCACCCTGCCACACCCTCAGCTTATGCCCCTTCCCTTGCAGAAAGGGCTATTTTAGGAATGTTTAGGAGAGCTGAAAAATATTTAATTAGGACTATTTTTTACCATCCTGTTAATAAAGTAAGGGGCCTTAATCGCTTTGGTCTATCACGTGCCTTCATTCTGACCAAAAATAGCCTACTCTGTTCATAAGAACATTACAACTGTAAATTCTGATAACTTGAGAACCAGGAATGAACACTGATATCTAAAAATGTCCCTTTTCGACAGCACTGAGAGACAAGGGCTAAATCTGGATATGAAGCTATGGCATTTTTTACTATAAACAAATGCTGTCAATGACTGAGTACTTTCATCTGCTGGACCACAAGCCAGAGTAGATTTGTAGGCAAATATTCCAATGACAAAGCACTGGTGAGTTGGGCAGGGACAGGGCTCAGCTGGGAGCCTATATGTTGCCAGGCCAAGAAATTAGAGGGTGGATTGCAGATGAAGCTAGGAAAGAATGTGTTCTGAATACATTTATCATAGCCTACTTGAGCTTTTTTTATATTTATTCACCCCCTCAAGAACATATTTATTTATTTATACATAAATACATATATCTATATATCTATATCTATATCTATATATATCTATATATAGATATATATGTGAAAATATGTGTGATGCTCTCCTGCCTGCACTGCCATGAACAAAAAATTTTAAATATTTATAAACAAATATATGACATTAATATAATATATATTAATAAATGTATATATGATTGTTTTTTTATCTACTAGGTCTGGGAGGGAAACCACCCCCACCAAGGCTTACACCATTATCAGAGTGGCACAATGGCACCCTCTGTTGCCCTGCAGGGTTCCTTTGGTGACTGCTCCCACGTGGATGTATTAACTCCTGAAAACATCTGTGCACCATCTTCTCCAAGTCTGACTCCTTCCAGCCCAACTTCCTTGTTTGTTTGGAGTTATCATCTGCTGTTTCCCTTCTTAATAAAATCCAGTTTTTTCTTCAAGCCTGTACTGGAAGAGATAGCAAATTGTGAGATTAATGAGCAAAAAGAAGCTGTGAGAGCCTGGATTGCCACACTCACTTGGAGAGTAACATCCTCTGTCCCTGTTTTGTCCTCCCTAACACAGCTAATGACAGCTTCCTGCAACAGTGGCATTAAACACTGAGCTCAGTCCTGCAGAATAGTGATCATTTCTGGGAGATGCTGTGTGAGACAGTGCCCGGTGCTTCCTGGAAAGTGATTAGTCCTAATGAGATTGGGTTGTCCAACTCTCATGCCACTAATTAAATCACAACTTCTCATTTTTTTTTTTTTTCATTTACACAAAAGCTTGATTCATAAATTAAAATACATAGTGAATCTGATTGTAACTCTGATCCTCTGTGTGTTTATAATTAAACAACCAGTTCTTTTTATGAATTGAAAAAAAATTCCTTCTGGGACATGGTGAGGTTTCACACCTAATCATATTCACTTACATCCATTTGACTACTCTTTAATTGCTCATTAATGGAATGACACACAACCACCTTGCTTTCTTAATTGTGTCATTTTTTAACTGTAAGGACACCAAACTCTTCTCATATACTATTTTTTTCTGTCCTTTAGCTTCCCATACTCTGCCATGTTACTAAGAATAATAAAACTATCTTGCTCTAACATTATAATTAATGACTGGTTTTACTGTGTTAGCATAAGAAAAATTAGATACGTGCTTTCCATTATTACTGATATGACTGCCTGTTTTCTCCAGTGGAGTCTGAAAAAATTATCAAATACTTTACTTACAACAGATCACTTAGGAATGATCAGTCAGAAGTCATCCAATGTTGTCAACATCAGCAGATTTTCATTTTAAAAAACCCTGTGTTTTCTTCAATAGGTGTTTTCTAGATAAAATCTTTTACACCAAAAGTCTTTAAATCTCGATATAAAAGGGGAGGTGAAGAGAAAGTCAGAGAGAAAGCAAAAAGCTGACATAAAAGTCAGTGTGGATTTTGCATGTACACAGTAATTTTTCAGAATCTATGCCACATTCACTTGCTTTGATACAAAGAAGATGTTATCAAGAAGTCAAACTGAGTTTTATCCCAGGCCTCATAAAAACAAGCATGTTTGACAGTTGTGGGAAAGAAGGGGACTCAAGATTGATCTATTGTTCATGCAAAAATATCTCATTTCAAAAGTTAAATTACTCATAATGATTCCATGTTAATTTGTTATTTGAATCCCCTGCAGTCCCATTTTCCCCAGACTGAATGATGGGACATGGTAAGCACGTTGCTTAAGCTTTTTGGCTTAGAGTAGATCTCTGCTGACAAAAGTTTTAATTGCTGCTGAACAAGATATACATTTTATTTTCTTTTAAAATTAAACCTGCAGTTTCAGAATTCAACAAAACTCTTTTTTTTCTTTTTTTTTTTTTTGAATTTTACTTCAAAAACATTAACAACACAATGCTTAAATGCCAAAGAAAATTTTCTCTGAAACAAAAACCAAGACCAAAATAGCATTATTTTATAAATAACACATTTCAACAGAACGGAAATTCTTTCCCCTTTTTATTTTCTTAAAGTAAAGTGCTGACAAAATCAATACATTTTCTGAAGTGTTTCATTTTGACCAAATTTGTATGTACTGGTAGAATAATGGATCCACTAAACTGATTATGAGTGGTTGAGGCTGCATGTTTTTCTTTTTTGGGTTAAGGCCCCTACAAGTCTACTGAGACTGACTTAGTCTTTCCTGAATAGAGAAATTATTCTAATAAAGACAAAAACTCCAAACCAAACAACATCCAGAATTGTTGTGAATGTCATCCAGAAAAGCGAGAGGTATCTGGTAAAAACACAATACAGAGACAGAAATTAATGGGTACAGCCACAATACAGAGACAGAAATTAATGGGTACAGCCTACTTTAGGCAGTGTGTTTGGAATTCCAAAGCACCTTGTAAAGGATAGAGATGGAGGAAAAGGTGAATTGTCTGGAGACAAAGGTGCATGCCACATGAAGAACGAGATTTCTGACTGGAAGCTGATTGGAAACTGGGGAAAGAAAGGCAAGAAGGGAACCCCAAAATCTACAGGCCTGTTTGTCTCACTTCAGTGCCTGGTAGCATTATGGAGAAGATTATTCTGGGAGGTGCTGAAGAACACCTGAAGGACAATGCAGTCATCAGTCACAGCCAGCACAGCTGCATGAGAGGGAAGTCCTGGTTATCAAACCTGAATGCCTTTTATGACAAGGTAACACACCTAGCTGATCAAGGGATCAGCCATCATTTTTACATCGATGTAAAATTTTTGGATTTCAGTACACCTTTAATACTGTCTCTCATAGTGTCCTTCTGGAAAAAAGTCCATGGCACAGATGGATAAAGTCATCATGGGATGGGTGAGCAACTGGCTCATGGGTGGAGCACAAAGGGTTATAGTGAATGGGGGGATATGAGACTGGTGACCTGCCACTGGTGGGGCTCCACAGGGCTCCATCCTCAGCCCTCTGCTCTTCAACATCTTCATAAATAACCTGGATACAGAACTGAAAGGGACCCTGAGCGAGTTCACAGATGATACAGAACTGGGAGGAGCTGTTGGCTCCCTCAAAGGCAGGGAGGCCCTGCAGAGAGACCTCCACAAATGAGAGGGCTGGGCAATCACCAACCATGTGAGGTTCAACAAGGGAAAGTGCCGGATTCTGCACCTGGGATGGGACAACCCTGGATGTACAGACAGCCTGGGGAATGAGGGGCTGGAGAGCAGTGCCCTGGAAAGGAACCTGGGAGTCCTGGTCTATGGCAAGTTGAACATGAGCCAGCAGTGCCCTGGCAGCCAGGAGGGACATCCCTGTCCTGGGGGGGGACATCAGGCCCAGCATGGCCAGCCGGGCAAGGGAGGGGATTGTCCTGCTCTGCTCTGGGCTGGGGCGGCCTCACCTCCAGTGCTGGGGGCAGCTTTGGGCACCACAATATAAGAAAAACATTAAATTATTAGAGAGTGTCCAAAGGAGGGCAACAAACACGGTGAAGGGCCTTGAGGGGAAGCCATGTGAGGAGAGACTGAGGGCACCTGGTCTGTTCAGCCTGGAGAAGAGCAGACTGAGGGGAGACCTCACTGCAGTTACAAATTCCTCATGAGGGGAAGAGGAGGGACAGACACTGATCTCCTCTCTCTGGTGACAGTGACAGGACCTGAGGGAATGGACTGGAGTTGTGTCAGGGGAGGTTTAGGTTGGGTATTAGAGAAAGGTTCTTCCCCCAGAGGGTGTCTGGGCACTGAAGAGGCTCCCCAGGGCAGTGGTCACAGCAGCAGCCTGACAGAGCTCAAGGAGTGTTTGGACAATGCTCTCAGGCACAGGGTGTGACTCTGGGGGATGATGCTGTGCAGGGCCAGCAGCTGGACTCAGTGATCCTTGTGGGTCCCTTCCAACTCAGGTTATGCTGTGATTCTGAGCAGCTCTGTGAAACCCTAGTACCATAGGCCAGGAAGCCAAAACAGGCCAGAGTGCTGTCTGTCCTAAAATAAAGATAGATTCATAGCAGGTGACTCCAGTTTTCCCACTCATTCACAAATATTTTGTTCAGCTACACAGATTCCCTGGAAGTGGGGGGCATGTTGTCAGGTCAGAGGACCTGCTGTTGGGTTATATCATTGTTATGAGAGTCATGCTGCTAAGGAGCTTTGAGTTGTACCCCATACTGAGAATAGTCTAAATAATCTGTGACTCAAAGCATCTCTCATCAGGGATCACTCTGAACACGAGTAATTTCAGCTGACCCAACAAGCTAAACACAAACATGTCAAGATCTCAATAGCACCAGAACATTTGTTTTCAATATCCTGAGTGTGAAATCAGGGCCAATGGGCAACATTTATTTGGTAATGGTTTTGTTTGCCAGATGTTTCTTTCTCTAATTTTACTGCAGAGCACATGCGAGTATGTACTGGAATTAAAATGATGATAGGAAAGAACCCAGTAGCCAACCCCTGGTTTATTGCAGCAGCATAAACTGATTTCCAAGATGAAAGCCATTACTCTACATTTCCATAGGTGTGAGATATGAACCAAGCCCACTCTCTTAAGGGAACATCTGTTGTAAGCAAATAAATTAACCTTTGAGCTACCTTTGAAATTAGGTTTTTACTGTGGAAAGGCAAGAGAGAGCATGGACTGTTGTTGTGGTTTAAAGGACNAGTTTTTAGTGTGGAAAGGCACGAGAAAGCATGGACTGTAAAGCTCTTTTCTCCCTCAGCATGAAGTTTGTGCCTTCCAGAGGGAAAAAGCAAAGTGCACCTCACTACCCACTGCCCCAGGTGTTGAGGCTGACCATCACTGACCCTTCTGAAGCTGCCAGGAGCCTGGAGGGAACCACAGCCTGCAGCAGACACCCAAAACAAGCAACATGGAGAGGTAAAACTGCAGGTGAGATGAGGCACAGAGATGCTTTGCTTGGGACCCTGGCAAGGCTCCCCACCCGTGCTCCCTCCCCAGCCATACATATAATGCACTGCAGGAAAGTGTTCTTTGATGTAAACCATTTATTCAACAAGTAACTTAACTTTTTAGTTATAATTTCTTTTTGGACAGCAGTAATTGTCAAGAGTGCAACTGATGGACTCATTAAATATGGAAGCTGAGTAATGCTGGAACCAGAGAAATGTTTCTGACTTTAAATGAACTTCACTTACTGAGTTACATGTCCATATCAAAGGTACTTTCCAAAGAAATAGAGCTTACACACTCTTACATTTCTATCAAAGTATCAAATGTAATTTTATAGATAATTGCTGCTGTAACATATTCTGTGAAGAAGCTAGATCAGGAATACTGACACACAGCTCCAAATGATAATGTGTCTTTTCCCCCAGGGTGTCAATAGATTCAGAGCAGGAACAGTGCCAGGTTAAAGCAGAGCAAATATTTACAGTGTGATATTTTATTCACCAGAAAATTCCTCAAGTTTCTGAAAGATAATTTTGGCTGATAAAGCATTTCTTTAACTGCGAAGTTTTATTTGAGTGCTTTTAGAAGCACTACTGAGTGTGAGCCCAGGAGGACAGACTGGGGTTATTTTTAGAGTGCTAACTCCTAGATAAAACCAGAGCACTCCTTTTTTGCAATACGTTTTTTGTAAGTCTTTGTAGATTATTTGTTAGTTGGTTCTGGGGGAGATTGTATATGGAATGATTTGTCCATGATAGAGACGCCTTTAAGCCAAAATCTCAGTTCCTGGAGCTTTGCATATACCTCTCCCCTTTTTCCTTTTGTTGGTCATAACCCCAGGAGGACAATTCCCCAAAATCTGGAGGGAATTTTGGTCTGAATTTGAAATTAAAGTAAGGTTCATCCACTGAGTACATACTCTTATTTACCAAAGGAAACCAAGCTCAAACCACATCATGTTGAACTTTGGCCATATATTTTATCAGATATGACTTCAAATGCAAGAAGTCATGCCAGCTTAAGAAAATACCACCCTTTTCTCCTTTCAAAAAGATTTTCTTTGCTTTTCTAGGGTTTGCCCTCTTCACTGCTCAGAGTAAGTATTCAGTTGATAAATGGGAGACCTCTTCCAGATAGAATCCATCTTGGCTATACTCACACTATTAAAAAATGTAAATACAATTTGTAAGGGAATCCAAAATTTTCTAGGAACGCTTAAACCTTACAGGAGTGTCAAATTCTTCAGACTGAGCAGGGTCTGTCCAGATGGCTTAGTTGGGATATGTGTGCTCACCTCACCAGAGGAAACCCAAACTAGAACTTAGGGGGGTTTATTAGCAAATCCCACACACACAGAGCTATCCTTATAAATATCTAAGGAATTAATTTATAGGTTAGCCCAGAGTACAAAAAGAGGAATGCACTGGTTTTTCCACAGATGGTTATGTGAAAAAAATATATCTCTACCAGTTGTTATTACTTTGAGATAATATAAATTACTCCTGGCTTCTACAAATGGGTTCAGTGGCAGAGGCAGTCAATCAAGTAGGGCCTTGCTCTGGATTTTAGCAGCACTTTTGGACAACAAGCATAAATGCTTCACTAATATTTAACACGGGATTCATTGATGTGGCCATGCTATTTCATACCCATAACTTAAAACTCTCTTTTTAAAAATAGACACTCAATAAGCTTTCTAGCTGTGGAGGATCCTACATAACCCCTTAAAGAACATGGACATGAAAACTCCACCAGAACAACCTCCTTTCTATTAATTCTTGATACTATTTCACAATGGAGCTGGTCAAATATTTAAATAATCTGCGCATGGCCTTTTTTTTTGCTTCAAACAGTTCAGCAGAAAAGATGGCACTCAGTTCTGTAACTTCCTTGGTCTCCCTGAAGCTCATACTCATGTCTGCTTGCTAAAACTGAGCTGCAGCCTTTATTGTTGCCAGCCACAGGGGCTGAAACAGTACAGGTCTCTGGAAAGTCCTGTAGAAAGTTGTGGATGACAGAGAAGCCACATTTTTAGTTCACAGCTTGCTGCCCAAATGTGATATATATTTTTACATCTGTAAAAACAGTAATTTTACATTTTTTACATTATTAAATGTGATTGTTGAATTTCTATTAAAATAGATAATACAGCAAAAAGTGAAAGAGGGAAGGAACCTCTTTACCACACTGGAGGTATTGTAGCAGGTTGATGTTTTGGGAAAAGGAGGAGGAATTACACCTTTCCTGAGAGCAAGAGCCCTCCTGTATGGGGAGGCTGCCACAGGCAGCCCAGTTGGTAGGACAGGGAGGAAACTGGTGAGTGAATAGGAAAGTCTTAGCAGAGTCACAAACTAGACACTTGACAAAAATATTGAGATTTTAGCCCCCAGAATTCCTGAGCAAGTTCTGCCTCAGTTTTTACAGCTGAGACTCATTTCAGGGGTCTGTGTCCCTGGCTTCCAGGCAAAGAAGTGTGGAAAAATGGATGACCAAAACTGCACCCTGAAAATAATCTGCTCATGGAAACTGTCCTGGAATACTGGATTGGACCAGCTCTGTGAAGGTCATGGTAAGATTTCACAGTTATCCAGTTGTTCCAAACCAGCTGAAGCCCTTCAGTCAAGTTCTGAGAGCCAACATCAGCCCTTTGAGGTGAACCAAGGGGTGATGACTGACTGCCCAAACATTCACTATTTAGTGAACTTTTCCAAGGAAGCATTTTGCTAGAGCTATCCCATAAGAAAATATTTTTTACAAAATCAGTGATATGATGATCACCCCCTGTGCTAAAGTCTGCAGCTGCCAGAGTGTGCAGTGGAGAGGGTGGTTCCTCAAGGGAAACCTGTGCAGGCTCTGGTATTTTCTGACTTTCATGCTTCTCTAAGGCAACGCTGTGACTACATTAATGCAATTTATGTCATTTAATACTGTTGCTAACCCACATAATTGTTAAGGGACTACACAGTGCAATTTAGCATAATTAAGACAATTACACAGTTAAGCACCCTGAGCAGTCAGTAGCCAAAGTTTTTGCCCCAGTGTAAGGAAACCTAAAGGCTCCATGTATTGTTCCTGTGCACCCTTGGAGTTTTGTTTGCTGATGAGTGTGAGGATGACCATGGTGAGCTGTCAGGCCTTTTTACCAAGGGGTTGCTGTTGTTGAAGGAAAAGGGGGATCTGGATCTATTCCCATTACCCCATAGGTTACCACGTGGGAACTTGACCTCCAAGCTTTTCATTTGAGCCAGGCTCGAGATCTCACCAAGAGAAGATACTTAACACATTTCCACTACATTTTACATCCATCTGAAATGCATTTAGCTAACTTTTGAGGTATCTTGCATGTTAAACCTTGAACTACAATTGTAACCTCTCCAGTTTCCCTCATTCACACAGTATTTGATTTGGATGACATATTTTTATAATATTTATTTTTCAGCCCATTTTGAGACTCTCATGTTTATGCCACAAGAACTTCAGTCTTCTGTATAGTATTTCAGACATGGAGGGGGAAAAAAAAAGAAGAAATAAAGAAAAAGAAAAACCAGCCGTCTGCATCCACTTAAACTACATTACAATAAACTCAGTAAAGAGCTGATCAGCAGTTTTTTAGCCTGCTCTGATTTAATATGAAATAAATTAGTGGAAAACCTAAAGGCTGAAAGGAAATTTTTTTGCCACTGTTTAAAACAGGACATGAATCCCTTAACATAATATTTACACACATTATATTAAATACTTTCTGCAAAGGTAAAATTTAGCACTGACAGCTTCAGAGAGACTGGGAAGGAAATTTGTTTACACTTAATAAATCTGATTTTGAAAAGAAAAAGTTTTGTTCTTTCTTCTTTTCTTTTCTCCTGTGTATACACTAGCATTGACAGAAAATCCTGATCAAATGTTGTAAACATACTCATTAAAAGACTGCTGAACACTTACAGGAGAAGACACAATTTTTATTCTATTTAATAGTTTTTTCATCTTGGCCTTCAGAGTTGCTATGATTTTTTATCTCTGCTGGTCCACAAAGCTTTTGAGATCCTTAAAGCAACTTGACTTTCACTGATCTCTATATCTCAGTGTAGCTTTATTAATGATCATTGCTAGTAGATTTGGCATGAATTTTCTGTCAATATACTTTAATATTTGGGAAGGAAGGTGTCTGCCAAGAAATAAAAAATTGTTGGATGTGACATTTTCACCAGAAAGCACTGGCCAGTTTCTCCATTGGCCAGTGAAATTTCTCCCAATTTCAGAGTCCAGGATTGAACCGCTATTCAAAACAAGAAGATGGATTTTTCCAGGGAAGGCTCCATAGTCCCCAGCCCACCACTTTCAGAACGATTTGGAAGACAAAATATGTGTCTCCCACTCTGTTGACCCAGAACAAGGACACAGCATTGTAATCCCAGAGCCTTAAACGTTCAGCTTTATGTTGGGAGGGGGTGTGAGGTGGGTACGATTTAGCCACATGGAGATGAGAACATTTTGAAAAATCAAGAGAGCTTTCATGAAATAGAAGAACAGTTTCCTACAGAGCTGCAACTAAAATCATGCCCAATCCCTTGAGAACACATACTGTTTATTAAGGAAGTTACTAAGATGTGCCATTGCTCCCAGGCAGAGGTGAGAAAGAAGTTTTAACCCACCATCTACTTCTTTCATCTGAGATTTATCATCTAGCCAGACAACTTGGATCATTAGCACATCAAAGATCTTAAAACATCCCAGATGAAAAAAAGAAAAACTTCTCTGAGACCATGGTATTTCAAAGATCAGCCATGTTTTTATAGATTTTAAGATCATATGGAAACTTCGCAGTCACCTTCTCTGACATCTGCAGAGCATAGCCCAGAGGAGACTGCCCAGCAATTCCTAAATTATTTCCAATAAATTGTGGTTGACTCAGGGCATCTTTCTCGGAAAGATATTCAGTCTGATTTAAAAGACTACAAGCAACTGAGAATTCACCACATTCTTTGGCAAGCTGTTAGTTGAAAATAGGACAAAATCTCACCAACAGGGATGGGAGTTTTGTCTGGACTAATATTTAATTAAATATTCACAAAACTTCGAATTATTAAATATTCACAAGAGAAGTGGGTTGTAATTTACTCCTTCCAAAAATCATGAATCTGTAATGATAAATGAAGTAAGAAACTGGGGAAAGTATTAACAGGTTTTAAACAATTTTTTGAAGTCTGATTAAGGTGCACAAATATCCCTACAAGGAGCATGAAAATGTTCATCCAAGACACGTTCTTTTATGGTTTGGAAGCCTAAAATCTTAGTGGTCAGAGATAGCAACTATTTAAAATACATGAGGAAACCAATGCATAAAAAGCCTGTTCCTTTAACTTTGCTCCCAGTACAGGTCTTCGGATGCCAGTAAGAGTCCTAGAAAAACACGAGCAACACTCATTGCACCAGTCAGAAATTGCTTTCATGGCAGAACTTACAATAGAAAAGTGATTTTATCTTGCCATGACCCCAGTTGTGGCCAATTGCTTGGCTATCCTGACAAGCAGAAGTCCTCAGTTAGCACTATGAAAAGCAGACAGCCATAATGGAAATAGAGTTCCTGTTTACTCTGAAGTCAGAAAATTCATTCCAAGAGAACAACAAATGTGGGACCACATGCATTATTTACTTATGTTTAGGAACATTGTTATTCCCTAAACAAGCTGGCTACTTCTCACTACTCTTGGTCAGTTCTTTTTGCAAATGCATCTCATCAGCTTCAGTTAATTCATCACTGTGGTTTGACAATAATCACTGACTTTCTTTCTAAAGATAATCTGTGTTTAAAGGCTCTGTTGTATAATATGGTATAAGCCAAGAATATCTTGCAACATTTGGAAAGGTAGGGCAGTAATGTTCTGCCAGATTCCTCTCAGCATTTAAACATCATTTTTTACATGCCAAAAGTTCTTTCAATTAATAATGACTTGTGAGTTTTAAGATGGATAATTTATATCTGAAAACAATTAGGGAAGGCAGTTTAGAAAAACTTATCTGTGTTTTGGGAGAAATTACCACAAAAAATGTCACTGAAAGAAAGAGAAATAAATGGACTGAAATCCAAGCTTGTGTCCTGGCCCCTTGGGAAAAGTCAGTGGTAGTTCAGAGCCAGGTTCCTTCAAAGGTAATTTTGGAGAAAGGAAGGTTTTTCAGAGACATCCCCATAACAGATAGGTCAGTGAGTCCTTGTGGACTTGAAGAAGCAAAAGAGAACAGTAGAGGCAAAGAATGGATTTTCAGATCAGTGAAAAAGAGCATCCTAGAAAAGGGAAAAGACATAAAGCTGAAAATCTGGGACAAAAATAAGTGGAAGGGTATCTCAAATATTCTCAGGAGAGAGGAGAGGGGCTAGAGAAAAAGTTTAGAGCCTCAAGCAGAGCATTAAGGGTGGAACCAGAGCCATCAGCAAATTGGAGGCAAAACACCATCCTCCGTATTTCTCTAGCTGAGCAAAGAAGTCTGCTCAGATTAGACAGAAAACAAGGGTTAAGGTTAGAGAGATTCATCATGAGAAAGACCTCTCAGGTAATAGCACGAGAAACATCATTTGTAGTGCCAAAGGACCTGTTTGGGGCCGATGGGCAGCAATGGGCAGCAGCTGTTGCAGGCACAGCCCAGGTCATGCTGACCCCAGTGAGCACTGTTAGCAGAGACTTCCCACCTGGTGGAAAGTCACACCACAGCTTTTCTGCAAAATCAGGGATCTGCTAAAGATCAGCAGACAGCTGTCCAAACCCTCAGGCCAGCACAGAGATGCAAAGCTTTATATCATTCCCATTGCCATTAGAAAATAAACTGTGTATTTGTTCTTTTTATTTTTGTTGGCAAACGAGAAAACACAACTGAGGGATCACCCCTAGTTTCCCTACCTCACAAATAGACACATTTTCACTAAAAGAAAGGTGTTACTTCAAATTTCTGAACTTCCCCAGTTGTGCCTTTAATGGCACTGTTGTTCACCTGTTGCCTAGCTGAATTGTTTTAACAAATTCCTCTTTGATAGATGCATAATTATCCTACATATCCTGAACAGAGAAGACTTGCTCATTATGGAAGGGGGAAAGACATGCAAAGGTCAGTCCCCAAAATCTGACTTATTCAAATACTTCTCTTCCAGATGAATGGCAAAACAGATTTCCACACAAGCTTTATGAGGAAAGAATTGAAGGCTTAGAAAGAGGAGGTCACCACTGAGGTCAGCAGTGTCTCCTCCAGTTCAAATAAAATGAAAAAAAAAAGGCCTATATCTGCTTATAACCTACAAAGTGTGACTGTCACCATTCTGATTAATTAATTTAGTTTTGCAGTTTGGATTAATTACAGTGGAAGACCCAAATACACTTCATAGACACTAATATCTGTAGTTTTATGACTGTTGAATAATTAATTACTGCTATTTCAGTTTCTCCAAGTGGGAAAAATCAGCCTTATTAAGCCTAAGGCACTATCAGCCACCCAATAGGTCTCTATGAAGGCTTGTGATGGAGTCAAAATATCTCACTATTTGGAAGATTCAGTCTCAAAGAGTACTATCTTTAGTATATGGATATTTGCAAACCTCTGAAGATTATGGGTTTGGTAGCAACATTTTATTCAACATAGATGGAAGAGGAAAAAAAAGCTCTTTTTTTAACAACAGAAGTTACTGTTTGTGTAACTAATCTACACCTTTTATAGATCTGTCTTTGGTGGTTTGGCTGGGAACTCAATTAACACTTTGCATTTTGCTAATGGCATGGCAGACCTGGATGTGTCTGCACAAGTGACAGAAACAACAGTGGCAGGCAGAAAACACCACAAAGAACACCTATAAAATAAAACCACCAAAGACGGGTGGAATCACTTGAGAAGGAACATGGCTTTGTGAGCAAAGACAGTCACTCCTGGTTCATTGCTGCAGGTCTCTGTGAACATTCTCCACAAGGAAACATGATTGCATTGAAGAAATACAGGTCACCAATCTCTCCTTCCAGTGGAAACAATCTCGCCCACCAGAAATATTGGCTATGAGGGAAGCGAGCATCACCAGAGGAATCAGGTTTCCCAGAAGAGATAGGATAAGATGATATCTGCAATCAAACTGGAACAAACAATGGAGGTACTCACAAAGCTCAACAATGGCCAGAAAATAATTAAAACAAGATCTAAACAATTGCTGGAGCCCTCTATAAAGAATCGGAGTCAAAATTCCACAGCTTCCCAGAAAAGGCAGAAATATGACCATGTCTTTGGGGGCAGAATGAAGTGTGTCTGAGCAAACTGAGAAACTCTGCTAACATAAATACAATTTTGATCAGCTAACATGAAAAAGCATTTCAGAAAACTGCACTAAGACAAAATAATAATTAATGTAAAATTGTATCTTTTTTAAACAACTGCCAATATTAGAAGTTTAGGGTGGAAGTGTGAAAAAAAACCAACAAAACAACCCTGTAAGATGATTCTTCTACCTCTTCTCTGCTGCCAGATTCTGGCACTCAGCTGTTGAGGGACTTTTGAGTTGCACTCAGTAATGGGTTGACATAACACTGAGAAACAAGACATGATGGATCACAAAGATTCTCATTAAATTTGGGAGACCTTATCCACTGGAATTTATTAATTCACTTCAGGTGACACATGGGCTCAAGGAGCTGAAAAGAAACAGCAGAAAATGAAAAACCAGCTTTCTAAATAAGTGAAAGATGAACTCAGATTATCTAAAGGACTTCCACTCAGAGGGTACTGCTGGCTCTTCCTACTCCAGCTTCTATTTGGGAAGATCAGATGGGACAGAAGGGATGTGCCAGTGCAGGGTCAGGCTTTTCTGGAGACACCTGTACCTCAGCCAACCTCACATCCCAAAAGACTGGTTGGGGTTTGTCTGAACAGGATCACCCTGAGCATCCCACTCCAAAAGTTGCTGCACACAGTGAGTGTGTATGGACCTGTAAGTTCAAATGAATCTGTCAGAGGTATGAGAGAGACAGATAACAGGTTACAGCTGGATGGGGAGCACGAGAGAAGACCTTAAGTAACAGTAAGGGTGTCCAAGGGCAATCTCAGTTTACAGGGGCTTGGATTCAAAGATTTACAAGATACAAAAGACTGACATAGAGATGCTTGTCTGAACTCAAATATGTCTCTTAAGTCAGCAAAAAGGCCCCAGGATACCTTGGGACATGGAAGAAGTTGCTGTGGTGCTCCTGCTTCCCAGTCCACAGTCCCTTAGCGGGAGGAGAGCGCAAAGCGGCTGGAAGGCGGGATCCGTGAGCCCTGATGCTCCATCCCTGGAATGCCTGCAGCAAAGGGACTCTGACTTGGCTCACAGCTCTTCTGAGCTAGCAGGGAAACAATGAAACTCGTTTCTGTTATTTTTTTGGGTTTTTTAAGTAAAAGAGAAGAAGAAGAGAAGAGAAAAACTGGCAAGCACAGAAAATTTAGAGAACGGACTAGATAGAAGTCATTGTTATGAAATTTCTTTGTTTCATGGCCAAGACCATTATATATCTCTGGCTGGCCAGACAAAGCACCATGTGTCTTCAGCAGAAGCTTCTCTTCTACCCAGGGAGCTGGACAGAAGAAAACAAAATTTCAGGAAGGAGCTGGCTTGAAAAGGCATCAGAGTTCAACTCAGCCTCAAGCAGAGACATTCCACCTAAGGGAATGGTACAGGACTCCTGTTCATGTTTAGGAACAGGGGACTCCCTCTCTGTTGTATTGTGTTGGTCTTAAAATTAGAAAATGCCCAAAAAGGGGGAAAATACACTAGAACAAGACCTGTAGTGAAGTAAAGTGACAACTTTTAACCCTGGGGGAAGGAGCGTCTCCCATCTGTGAGACCCATGGATCAGGTTTGGATGGCTAAGCCTGCCAGCATTAGAATATGCTTTCTAAAGTCTTTGAGAAGAACTTTTATTTTCACTGCTGCTCTCTGATGGCCATGCAAGTGGGCTGTCAATAGGAAAGTGAGAGTAAAGAAATGTGAGTTAGATTAAAAAGTATTTGCCAAGAAACCCAATGGGAAGGAGAAATCTCCTCTTACAGAAAGAAAACAAAGGTTCTCTGGAAGATTCAACTCTACAAATGTTTTTCAACACACAGTTTTCTGTGGAGTTTTTTGCTTATGCAGGGTTTTGACTTTACAGACAAATCATAGAGAAAATGTGATACAGACTTTAGCACAACCTGGCAAAGTAAAAAGCACTCCTTGAGAAATTTACTCCCTGAAAAAATCAAATTCTGCTCCCAGTCCTTTCTGTCCACATGTTAGCACTGTCCTCTCACTGTAAACACTAGCACATGTACTTCCTGAAAGAAATAGGCAAACACAGGTACACTAATATTGGAGATGGCCCCTGAGCCTTTTAAACTTTGAATTCTAGGTGGTTTTTTTGGTTTATTAAATTCTGTGTATCTAGAAATCCCACGCTTGCCTCTGTACCAGCAAGCTGATCATGTTATAGTAAGTTTCAATAGCAGTTCATCTGGTTACGTGCATCAAGCCTTCAAAAAAGGACTGGGAACAGCATATTCCATTCCTTCAAACAGAAAACAACCAAAACAACACTCTAAAAAAACAGTAAAATATATCACAACACTTTCCAAAGTGCTGGGTAAACTCAGGTCCTTCATAAATTCTCATATGTGGTTCCTGAAAAGAAAGACAGAAGTGTGGATCTTGAACAAGCCTTCTACATGAAAAAACTGAAAATATTCTCATTTCTGCTGAAGAACAAATTTTCAGTTTATAGAAGGTTTCTCACATATACAAACAGTGATCTTTTAGAAAAGGTATTTTCCTTGGTGTGGGCAGAGTTATGAGGAAGAACAGGCTAAATAAAGTTTGGAAGATGGCTCTGAACACTGTGGGGTCACCCAAAAAAGTGTCACAGCACTATGTCAGGTTTCTGCCACAAGAGCCAAGAGTGTAATTTCAGAGACTGAAACAGTTTTACTGGAAAGAAATTAGCTCCAGCAACCAAAATGAGCAGATTTTGGAGAAACAAAGGAGATCCACCAGAGACAGAAAGACCCATTCCACATGTTGAAAAGGTGATCAGGTAAGAAGAAGGTTTGAATTATATTTGGCCAGGTCAGTGGGAGCTAGAGAGGGTGTGTCTGAGTAAACTCTGTTATAAATATTTAAATCTCTATTTTCCCTAAATTACAGAGGAAACATGCTGTGGTATGGACATGAGCAGCCAGGGCCTGTAACAGACTGGTCTCCAAAAGCTGCAGAGAGCATCAAAATTGCAGTAGGTGAGGAAGTCCTCACAGCACACCTGGGGAGATATCAAGAGCACATTTTGGGAGGGAGAAAGGCCTGGCAAGGACTTGGAGCTGACTTCTGTTTTGTTACTGCTGCATCCAGAACAATTCGTTCTGCCAAAGGAATACTAGGTTGTCATCTGCTTTTCTGGGGTAAATAACTTTCATGGTGCCCACCTGGGCCAGCCTGTGTAGACCAGAATGCAGCAATGATTATTGGAATTACACCCTTACCTGAAGGCCACATTCGTAGCTGTCAGCACACAGAGATAGTAAGGAGAAATTAATCTTGGTGCCCAAAGCAGTCTGTAGTATAAACAGTTATAGATTTGTAACAAAAGTCCCAGAGGAGTTAAACCTATATACAGATAAAGAAGCAAACCCAAAATCCTGCTCTCAGACCACTGCTGTGTTTGGTTCTGCCTCTCCAAAAAAGTTTCAAGACCACCCCTGCAAATTCACCCCACAAAGACCGTGTGGCTCAGTGCTCAAAGTAAACACACTGCTTGCAAAAGCTTTTGCATTTCACACTTTGGATTGAGTGTAAAAATTCACCACTGAGAAACTCATAATCAGATGCACATTTGAAACACTGAGCTCTGTACTCACGTTTCACTTCTTCATTAGACACTCACACTCAACTGCTCCATCCCAAGCTGATGGAATCAAGCCTTTGTGGTGTGAAGAATTTCCAAAGAAATGCAGTCTGGGCCCACAGTCTATGACTCCAAGTTGAAGACAATTTGATAGATGGTGCTCTGACCACACAGACGGGTTCAAAAGAAATCAGTTTAGCATTCTGGAGAATTTTGAAAGTATTTTTGATCAGTGGTGTTTGGAAGTCTCAGGAACATTAATTCCATATCCAGTTTGCCAAAATGTCTACCTTAGAGAGAATTTATGAGCATACATGTCAAGATATATTTAAAATCCTTTGAGACTTCCAAGTACACGAATAGCACACGTATCATTACTACCTTTTTTTTAACATAACATCCTATAAATCAAATGAAAGTGCCAGGCTTTCTCAGCTAAGGAAAACCACTGCATTTAAAACAACAAAGGTAATACTTATTCATTAATGTACAATGTCCAAAATTCCTATTAAAATCTGTCAAGAACAGTTTAATGCAGCACACTCTCAGGAACCAAAATTAACACATACTTGCTCAGAGGTTAAATACACTACTTTGCTGTATCCGTATTTTTCATTTCAAAGGTTAGGAAGTCCCTGGTTGCTCCTTTGAAAATCTGCAAATATACCATGTTGAAAAATGGAAACAGCATCTGAAAGTACCCACTGTCATTTATCAACTGTTTTGTGCCAAGGTACCATTAGGTGTTTATCAACAACTCATTTGAGAATGATCATTTATCAGAAGTATTTCCTCACACTCTTTGGGATGGTGTTTGGGAATGAGGAGATTATGAAACAGCTCATCAGCCAGCTCTTGCTATCTGATGGGGAATGTCCTCAGCAGTGGCAAATGGAATTCCCCCTGCATGGCAGATTATGGTAGTTGAGGACACAGGGTCAGCATTGCCATTTCCATGCTTCCAGACAGCAGCAGACTTAAATGGTCAAACATTTGGGATCAGCAGTTTCATTTCAAGTCAGTTGTTCTGAGTGTGTATTTAAGCATGCAGAGACTCTAGAATGGACACAATTAAATTAAGTTAGGGCTGAATTTATTTTTTTTTTCCCACAACCATCTTATAAATTTACTGGGAGTAATTCTGTGCTGATTGAGTTTTAGGGAGCAGAAGAAATCTTGACTGCTTCTCCTTAGATAACCATCCAAACAACACAATCATAACTTTAGAGTCTATAAGAAGAAGATAAAAGAGCTTGTTATTTCCTTGGCTGATGATAATATCCTGGATGATAAGGACCAGCATGTCATTCTGCAAAACCCTGACCTTATGCAAAGTTGTTTCCTCGAGGCTGAACAATTGCAGTTGGATCCTGGGGCAATTCTTCTTAACAATAACTGCATTTACCTTTCCTGTCAGGGACACTATTTCAACATTTCTGTAAGGTCTCCTGGCCACCTTGGGCAGCAGGCAAAGATCAGTTTTGTTGAAGAACACTATTCATATGTGCTCATATGGAGACATCCTCAGAGTAGAGACAGCACCTCTCCTTCAGTTCTGCTGTGAGATGGCACCATATTGTCCCTAAATGAGTATGAACTGTCCCTGGTACATTATAGGAGGCCCCCTCTTTTAATTTGGTACAAGAACCTTTGGCTTGGCCAAGGCTCTATCTGCTTCTGGGACAACTCCTCCAAATCTTCAGGTACAATTAACCTTCCCCTAACTCTAGCTCCTTCTTTTACTTCTTTTCATGGGTTTTCTTTATCTTCTCTTCCAAGTGCAAAAATCTGACTTTTGGTACTCTTCCTCAGGCTCTCTGTTTGCTCTCCCACCTCTGAAAAACCCACATTTCACCTTCTTCCTCTTGCTTATACTTTTCTACGTCTCCCATGTTACTCAGTTCTCTTACTCTTCTCATTTTCCACATCACTCAGTAACTCAAATCCTTGCTGAAGCATGAAAATCGTATTTCAGTCATTGCACAGTTGTGGTGGATCAGTTCAAAGAGACCAAGGACAGACCAGGATATTTTTCAGCAGAACAGACAGAGATGTGAGCAAACCAGGAGCTCAGCAACCTCTCCACTTCCTGCATATGTAAAAAGCTGTCTTGAGCAGAAGAGATGCATTGCAGATATTCAAGTAAGGAAAAATATTGTTAATAATCACATCTCCCTTATGAAAGCAGTAAAGGGCCTTTGTACAAAGCACAATCTGAATAATGTTATCTTGTTTTCTGAACTACTTCTGCACAGTTTAAGCTGAGTCTTCCTTTAGCACTTCTTGCCATATTTAGTATCACAATGATTTTGCCAGACTCAAAGACTTAAATTCAAGTGGGGCTCCTGGGATCTGTGACATCTGAGAACCAGACAACAAGGAAAAGAAAACACCATGAGAAAGACCATCTCACCCCCTCAAAACCATTAGCCCATCAGGTGAGGCACACTTTGTGGCATATTTACTTTTGACTTAAACTTTACGTGAAGTGATGGAACTGCCAAGGCTAAAGGGACAGTTCTGTGTGTGCCACATTATGCATGTCAAACAATGTTAACACTGAAAGGCTCATTGTTAGAGCCTCACTGAGAAGGTTAGCAAGAGAGAGGAAAATTGGATATAGAAGATTACATAATTCTTTTGAGTTTGCAAAAGGAATTTGATTTGGCAAGCCTGAGCAGCAGAGACATTGCTCTCTGAATTGGAGGTCAGTTTCAACTAGTGGAAAATGTCAGTTTTGAAACAACAAAAATATGGTAATGCACTGTAAGTCTGCAAAGACATTTCACAAATGAGAACTGGCAACAAGCAGAGTGATTCCCCTCTATATGTTACTTGGAGGAGTTTAAAATAATTAAAATTATGTACCTCTAGAACTTTGTTTTATCTTAAAAGAAAAATAAATTAATTCTGTCTGTAACATCCACATCTCCAAACTATTATATGATTCTGTAAATGTTTCTTCTCCTATTTTGGTGTAATCAGAAACTATTTGTGGGGTTTTTTTTCATAAACACTGCACAGAAAATGATAGTGGTAACTGCAAAGAGACAGAGTTTTACCAGTCACTGAGTAGAGAATTTCAAACAAAGTTTTCCACTTCCCCCAAAGATTTAAAGGCTGTTGGGAAAAAGGAAATGGGAAGAAAGGTGACAGCAAGAATTTTCCAGTTAAGTTTTCTACCAGGTGATCTTCCAGTGGGCACAGGCACTGAGGTCTCTGCAAGGGAAATCTCTCCTTGGAGCTGAGCACTGTGAAACACTCCAGAGGTGCATGGCCCTGCCTGCCTTCTCTCACTGGCTTCATGCTCTTGTCATTGAAGGCACTTGAGATTTTCAGGCTGTGTAGAAGGATGTGCCTTGGCTCACAAACACACATATTCTAGTTGATTTTAGGGTAGTCATTTCCACAAAAGTTACATTCACGCTTCCAGCAGGAGCAAGAAGGTTGGGGCTAAGCCAGGATAACCTGTAACAAAACCAGAGTGAAGGATTTCTCGCTTCTCTGAAGAGAGAGGGTATTGCAAGCAAGGTAAGGATCATCCCTGGTTTTGTGTCCTCTTAACACAGCAGAAGAAGCTGGAATAAGATTCAAAAGCACTGTGTGGTTGGGGCAGAGGAGGAGAGTAGGATTAGAGATGGCAGATCAGGTGTAGCAGAGTGTCCTTCACATTCCTCTGCACTCACAGTCAGCCTGCACTGCTCTTATCCACCACAAATCACACTTTGATCTATAAGAGTTTGGATTGCTTTTCAATATTTTAGGAATGTTGCTCTAACATATGAATTAAGGTTATATTTATGAAGGAACAGCAACTCAGATTGTTGCTGGGAATGGGCAAATCCTCTGGAACCAGTTTCAGTAGAAACTAATCCTAAGAAAAGCTTATCTAAAAGTTCAGCATTAAACTCTGTACAGGAGTTAGAAAGAGCTGATGGCCAATTAAATATACTGGAAACTGAAGGGAAATGTGGGGGTGGAAGAAAAACTGAGATATTTTGCTGTTCCCTGACTGTTGCCCCTGGAAAGTCATTCCATCCTGAATTTCTCCAATGCCATATCCTTTGTAAGTTTTCAAAACCACCATTTAAAATATATTTTTAAGGATAACCATGTCTGAAAGTTAAAGCCCTTTGGGGGAGAATAAAAGAGGGACTTCAAAGTAGCAAAATGCTAAATCTGGCAACTTGTTTTTAATGGAAGTAAAAACCTGCACGATTCAGTACTTTAAAGTGTAATAAGAAGAGAAATGTCACACATAGAGTTCAATTTCTACCCATGGAATTGTACCCCTGATTTAACAAATTCCAACTTAAATGCTTCCACCACAACTGAAAAATGTTTTACTGACCTCGAGGCTCATTGTACAGCAGAGGTCCAACAGTACTGCTAGGACTGGGATCAAAGAAGCTGTGGTTTTCAAAGTGGGCAGCCCAAAGTGAGCTAAATCCAGATGGAGAACATTTTGTAGTTCAGTGAGTGTTGAACCCCCTTTTCTTGTGGAGTTTTGTTCAGGCTGGATTTTGACATGTTGCATCAAAAGTCTGTTTTAGCTTCAGAGGAGTCCCTGGTCTGTCTCTCATGGAAGAATATTGCTGCACATGGGGCTGCAGTGACCTGAGCTGTCTTAGACCAGGCTTCAGCCTAGCAGGAGGATCAGGCTGGGCACTGGTGTTCAGCTACACTCACCCTTCTGTTGTTACAGCGTTCCTTTGGTCCTGAGCAAAAACTCTTCACCTGTAAGACTGCATGAAATTATATAATCAGTGTGTTAATCCTAGGTAAATTAAGAGCAATATCTATTCTACCTGTATAGTTTTTAAAAAATATATATTTTTATTATTATTGTCTTCTCACTAATTCAGCTTTCACATACTCAAGCACCTGGTTTTAATACTCTGGGCATGAAACATAGTTCTGGATGCTGACACCAGGCTGATGCATGTCCTAAGGTATTGGTCAGGATGTGTCTCATAAGGTAACACTGATATAACACCTATTATCACCATGTGACAGGTTATTTCCAGCTCTTCACAGTGGGAAACTGCTGTCTTGGATAACAGAGTGTCTGCAAGTTATTACATTTTGACCATTGAACCGAATGGTACTTTGCAGGGATATTAAGTTGAATGTTCATGATCTGTTTTGGAGATGAAAGAGGCTCCAAAATGTAATTTCTGATATGGCTGTTGAGCCAGCAGGGCAAACTGGTGGGAGCAGACTGAGCTGCAGTCAGGCATGAGGACTGATCAGCTCTGCCCAACCTCTGGTTCTCCTTAGCATGCAAATGCAGAAGAGTGCCAAGGACCCAAACCAGGAACCAGGAGACTGAGATGAATTATTCTATTCTGGCTTTACTGGCATCAATATCAGCTGAAAAGCAATTTTGGGCAAAGGAAGCACAAGGTGCTGTGGCAAAAACACAGCTCAGAGCACCTGCATGTGTACCTGAGGAGAACAGGCATTTGACATGAGCTTGCATGAAAGACCAGGGGCATTGAAACTCAAACTTGGATAATAGAAACCCTGTTATTGAACAGTGGCATGTCACTGATCAATTCCAAGTAAAATCACTGGTGCCTTTGGATTTGGGACCCCAAAACACTGACATGAAGAGCAGGAAGCAACCTAGTGCTAACACTTGTATTTGAGCTCCTGCCTCTCCCCTCTTGCTGAAGCTCTGGGTGATCTCTGCTGACTTAGTAATCAGAGTTATCTGCACAGCTCCAGGTGAGCACTAATCTGAACATCTCTAAGAAAAAAACCCAGCACCCAGCCAGTGCACGCTTTATTGTATGGAATTTTGTTTTCTCACTAAACATATTAAGTCAAATAATCATTTTCCTCTTGTCAGAAGCTGTCAAGACAGAATAACCTGGCTGATAGGAAAAAAGAGATCATGCTCTACCTGCCCTATTGAACCTGTTCTGCAATAAAGCCTGTCAGGTAAGAGTTATATGGCCAAGGGAAAGAATAAGGGTCTGGAGCCCAGGTCTTCCCTATCCCATCTGAGTGCCCTGCTGTAGGTTACTGCCCACCTTCCTTAGTCATTCTGCCAGACATATGGCCACCCACTAATGGCTTTGGTCAAACCATTCACTTGAGACATGATTTACTGGCTGCAGAACTGTGCAAACTAAAGCCAAGGCACCCAGACTGATTGACTGAACCAACATGCTGTTAACACAGTACTAACA
>VZTR01024278.1:541483-556473 GCA_013400775.1 Chaetops frenatus
TAGAGTTCAATTTCTACCCATGGAATTGTACCCCTGATTTAACAAATTCCAACTTAAATGCTTCCACCACAACTGAAAAATGTTTTACTGACCTCGAGGCTCATTGTACAGCAGAGGTCCAACAGTACTGCTAGGACTGGGATCAAAGAAGCTGTGGTTTTCAAAGTGGGCAGCCCAAAGTGAGCTAAATCCAGATGGAGAACATTTTGTAGTTCAGTGAGTGTTGAACCCCCTTTTCTTGTGGAGTTTTGTTCAGGCTGGATTTTGACATGTTGCATCAAAAGTCTGTTTTAGCTTCAGAGGAGTCCCTGGTCTCTCTCTCATGGAAGAACATTGCTGCACATGGGGCTGCAGTGACCTGAGCTGTCTTAGACCAGGCTTCAGCCTAGCAGGAGGATCAGGCTGGGCACTGGTGTTCAGCTACACTCACCCTTCTGTTGTTACAGCCTTCCTTTGGTCCTGAGCAACAACTCTCCACCTGTAAGACTGCATGCAATTATATAATCCGTGTGTTAATCCTAGGTAAATTAGGAGCAATTCTACCTGTATAGTTTTAAAAATATATATNGAACCGAATGGTACTTTGCAGGGATATTAAGTTGAATGTTCATGATCTGTTTTGGAGATGAAAGAGGCTCCAAAATGTAATTTCTGATATGGCTGTTGAGCCAGCAGGGCAAACTGGTGGGAGCAGACTGAGCTGCAGTCAGGCATGAGGACTGATCAGCTCTGCCCAACCTCTGGTTCTCCTTAGCATGCAAATGCAGAAGAGTGCCAAGGACCCAAACCAGGAACCAGGAGACTGAGATGAATTATTCTATTCTGGCTTTACTGGCATCAATATCAGCTGAAAAACAATTTTGGGCAAAGGAAGCACAAGGTGCTGTGGCAAAAACACAGCTCAGAGCACCTGCATGTGTACCTGAGGAGAACAGGCATTGTGACATGAGCTTGCATGAAAGACCAGGGGCATTGAAACTCAAACTTGGATAACAGAAACCCTGTTATTGAACAGTGGCATGTCACTGATCAATTCCAAGTAAAATCACTGGTGCCTTTGGATTTGGGACCCCAAAACACTGACATGAAGAGCAGGAAGCAACCTAGTGCTAACACTTGTATTTGAGCTCCTGCCTCTCCCCTCTTGCTGAAGCTCTGGGTGATCTCTGCTGACTTAGTAATCAGAGTTATCTGCACAGCTCCAGGTGAGCACTAATCTGAACATCTCTAAGAAAAAAACCCAGCACCCAGCCAGTGCACGCTTTATTGTATGGAATTTTGTTTTCTCACTAAACATATTAAGTCAAATAATCATTTTCCTCTTGTCAGGAGCTGTCAAGACAGAATAACCTGGCTGATAGGAAAAAAGAGATCATGCTCTACCTGCCCTATTGAACCTGTTCTGCAATAAAGCCTGTCAGGTAAGAGTTATATGGCCAAGGGAAAGAATAAGGGTCTGGAGCCCAGGTCTTCCCTATCCCATCTGAGTGCCCTGCTGTAGGTTACTGCCCACCTTCCTTAGTCATTCTGCCAGACATATGGCCACCCACTAATGGCTTTGGTCAAACCATTCACTTGAGACATGATTTACTGGCTGCAGAACTGTTCAAACTAAAGCCAAGGCACCCAGACTGATTGACTGAACCAACATGCTGTTAACACAGTACTAACAACTCAACACACTCGGAAAACAAACAGCAAAATAAGCTCAGCTTTCACCAAACTTCCTTTGTCCAGATACCCTTGAGTCATGAAACAAAAGATGTATACACACAGAGCCTTTCCCCTGAAGAAATAGCTTATTAAGGCTTTAAATGAGGAGAAAAGTCTCTCTTACTTGAGGAGAGGAATAGAGGAAGGATCAGGCAAATTCCCATCTGGCATTTACAGACATATCCACTTTTTGCTGCTCATAGCAATTAGCATATCTGTGCCAATGACGATTTGCAAGTCTCTGTCTGTGCTGACTTTGGATGTGTCTCAGCTGCAGGGAGGGTGAGCTCCACAGCATTTTGCTATTCTGAGTTGCCTAGTTATCCATATTACCCTCATCCAGAAACCAGGGCAGACAATCAGACATGTCTCTTTATAGTGCATAATGAGGATGTGGTGAGTGCAGCCTAAGACCCAGAAGCTGGGAAAGAATCCCACCATTTGAGTGTATTCATTCAATTTCTGGGTTTTGGTGAAAAGCTTGGCAAAAAATATGAAACTACAACATAGCAACACTACATACATGATGGATGTAGATTATGACACCTCTCAAGATGTTTCCCTCTCTCCTGCAGTGTCCCAGATAACTTAGCCAAGCAGATGTTCACCATAATTTTGAGCCATGGAAAAATGCAAGACTCACACTAAAAGAAAAAATATGGAACATGGAAGACATCTGAACTATTCTCTGTTTTTGTCTTGCAAGCAATGAGGAATTTGTTTTTTCTGAGTCAGAGCTGGAACTGGAACAGAGATCTCACATTCTGGAGGGATCTCACTATCCAGAATCTCCAGACACCAGGAAAGTCAAGGCCTGTGTCCCTCCCTCAAATAAATGTCTTGCTTTTCTGTAGAAAAGAATCACTTCTCTGTGAAATAGTCAGAGAAAGAAAGAAGAGCTCTTCTGATGATATTCCACTCATTCTCTTGTTCCAGCACATTATTTTGCCCAGTGGTTGGAGGAAAGACAGACTCAGCTACCCTCAAGATGCTATGGCTTCTAGCCCCATTGTCTTTCTGGGGATAACTTTTTTTCTGTAATTATAACCCCAGTTCCCTCTCAGCCATGAAGCTTTCAATTTCTATAACACTTCAAAACTCATATCTATCTAGGATGAAATACATCCCTTGAAGTTTTCTGGGAAAGGTTTTGGTGATAAAACCCTGCTATTGTCCATTGTTGGCACTGAAGAAGGGCTGTTGGAACATGGCATGTAGCCATTCCCTCCCACCTTTCCTTCCCAGTGTTAGCACTATCACTGCTGACCCAAAAAAATGCATTGTTCCCCGAAGCAGGGAGAATGAAGTTATTCTGAACCGACAAGGCTCCTCCCTGACTATTCACTGCTTGGACTCTGTTACCAGAAAGATGGTCCCCATCTGACTTGGCTGCTCCTCTTGGAATAGCCCCAGATCTTTTCTATACTCCAAGTAGTTTAAACTTTTTCCTTCTCTCTGCAGCAGATTTACCCATGGACCACCAAAGAATCACAGGATCCCCAGTGAGAACTTCCCCAAGTTGGAAGGGACAAAAGGATCATCGAGTCCAACTCCTGGCCCTGCACAGGACAACCCCAAAAATCTCACCATGTGCCTGAAAGAACTGTTCAAACACCCCCTGACCTCTCTCAGGCTGTGACCACTGCCCTGGGGAGCCTGTTCAATGCCCAAGCACCCTCTGGGTAAAGAAACTTTTTCATGTGAAAGGCAATGGTTACTGCAGCTCCTCCTTCCACTCCTAGCCAAGCCAAGCACTGTGCTCAGCTCTGCTCTGGTGGTGCAGCAGGATCAGGTACTCACTGGCCTGGCTGCCCCAAAGCTTTTCCCTGGGAGCTGGGGAAGCCAGCTCTGGGGCAGTGTCCGTGCCTGGCTCCATCCCTCTGTGCCAGGCCTGAGAACAGCACGTCTCAGGAAATGGCAGTTCTGCCCAAGGTCAGGGTTTGTGAAACAGACACCTTTTTTTTTTCTTTTCCCTTTACTGGGGAGTTTCTTTTACTCACTTCTCCCTCCTCACCCCACACTTTCCCTGGGTCTGTTCCAAGAACAACCCGTGTGCCATTCTCTCCCACCGAAGGCACAAAGAGCTTCTTTTACCGACCCACTGGCTGTTCAGGATACAAAGAAGTTAAACTAACAATGTGGCGATGCAAGCGCCCATTACAGGCAGGTCTGGATGAGTCACAGAAATAAAGAGTAGGAAAGGATTTAAGGGGCCACCTTCCCCTCTCCCCCAAGGCAGCCCATGTATTTTCTCCTACTACATTTTCCAGTGACCTGCTATTTCTGTTCCTTTGGAGTACAGCAAGGTCTCGGTTTCTCCTCAGGAATGGTATTTATTGCCATGGTTTATCACTCCTCAGATCAAATTTGTCCAGTCTTTATGCTTATTTAGAGAATACACCAAATTTAACCATGGAGTTCAACCCCAGAACAAAATACCATCTGAAAACAGCATTTTAAGTACAGATTTAATGTTTGAAAGGGTTTAATATTCCTTTCTAAATGTGTTTCTAAGATCTGGGCTGCCTAATGGCCTCTGGGCAGATTCTAACACAGTGAATTCTATGTGTATTACAGGTGACTGGCACGATTTGCAGGTGCCTGCTGCAGTTTGCCAAGATTTAGAAAGGAAGCTTGAAGATTCAGAAAGAAAACTGGAATTATTGCATTCAACTGCTTAGAAAAAAAAAATTTAAAAATTAACCCGAAAAACAACAAAGCTAATGCTAGTTCCACACTTGGGTTTGCACTTGGCCATGGTTAGATGTGGCATCATCCCAGCTTTACTGCCATCAGCCATCAGAGATTTCTATCCCTTCAGCCAGCTATATCAGAGACATCCACCTTGTTACGCTTACCTTGAACAAAAGCATGAGGGAATTTGTCCATTCCTCTCTGGACACAGCTCCAAGCTGTGCACAGTATCTTCCACTATCTCTTCTGCCTTGTTTGCAGAGTGTTTTACCTCATTTACCCTCACCTAGAAGGGTATTCTCACTGCTCTGATGATCAGGAAAGGTCTTCAACTTCTTTTGGACCGAACACAAGACGTTGGTACCATCTCTCCACGTGTCTCAGAGTACACACATCATTTGCAGCACCACAACACTGCCTTAGGGCCCAGGGAATAAAGAGCCCCAGGAGTGGGGCAGCCCAGGTGTGTGGTAGGACAGTCCTTCAGATCATGGTGGTGTGGTGGGACCAGGAGCATGGTCCCCACTGCTGTGAGAGCTTGCAGTTTTGGGAAGAACCCCTTGCTGGGCACAGAGGCTGCAGAAGTGCAGAAGTGAAGGACTCTCACACTCCCCAACATGTACACAAAGCCCAGGGAGTTCTGCTTTTTATGGGAAAGCGAGGCACTTCCAAGAGTAATAAAACAACCTGAAAGAACACACAGCACACATAAAAATGCCAAATTCAGTTTGTCTTCTGCATCTCAAAATACAGAGGCCACTGGAGACTTACCTGGGATTTTCTCTCCTGTGGCACAACATGGTCTCACCTGGAGGCCAGCTGAGCGTGTTCTTGCTAACAGACACAGAGCATTCCTCAAAGGACCACATTAAATTAAAGTCTGCTACCATGATCCAAGCAGGTTTGCAGTCTGCAGCTGCAAAGCATCTGCCTGTGGCTGTCCCTGGATTCCTCATCCCTCACACAGAGCCTGATGCTCTCCAGGACAGGTCAGACCCTGTGACCCTCAGCACCTCACCCTGCCTGGCACCAGCTCAGTAAAAGGGCTCCTGTGTTATGTCCCTGTGCCAACACCATTAGCCAAATATCACCCATATTATTTCCAGTGAGGTCAAAATAATTTTCCCATCGATGTCTCCAAACAAAGGAAGCCCATCCTCTACAGGGTAAATATTAACAACCCTTGGACTATTTGCAACCTAATTAAATGCTTCTGTAGAATATTTCCTCTGCATGTGTAAAATCTGGATACTATTTCTGTTGGGTACAAATCTCTGGGGTATTAACTACTGTTAGATAAAATAAAACAAAGAAAAAAAACCAGCCCAAAATAATGAGTTATTTAATATTTTTATTTTAAGGACATAATTTCAGTGCTGAATAGATTAAACTGTCTGACTTAATTCAATCACATCTACATTTTCCTAACACTAGATGGAGGTCATTGTTGGCTGATAGCACTAAATTACTAGTGGGATTTTTTTTAGTCTTTTAGGGATGTGACTTAAAAAAAAAGTTTGAATCTCTAATTCATTCTTTTTTTCCTTAACCAAAGTCATTATTATGAAGTTCTCTTCAATTTGTCCTGGAACAGCTTCAATCATGGCTCAATTCAAGTGGAAACTGAAATGAAAAATGCATTGGTTCCTCTCTCTGGGCTTTACTAAGTAATTTTGTAATAAAGCTGCATGGAAACAGAAGCTCCAAAGTTCCACTTTTTGAAGGAGTTTGGAAATTCCAGACATGCTTCTGCCCAAATCAGACCAAACCCCCATATAGTGCAAGATTTTACAAGAGTGAAAAATTATGTAAAAAATTACTTTTCTTTTTGACCAACATATTTTTTAGAAAACTTCATTTAATTTCAACTTTTAAAGGCTACCTGTACACAAAGTAAAAAAAAAATAAAAATCAGAAGATGGTTTAAAATGGAAGGATAGTGGGCTCAATTTCTAAATGTAAAAATGGAAAGTTTTAATTCCCTGGTAATATTTTTAATGGGTGTTTTCCCGATAGGCAAGTAATTGATCACCCTTTATGAAACCTACTGACTCTGGCATCTTTTTCAACTTAATCTTGTTCCTTCAAAATTTCTCCAACCAATTCTTTTCTAATAAAAGAAATGCTAATTGCATGTGGAAAGCATTTTCCATTAAAAATGCTTTTTATTGATGGTGAGGATATTTGTGTGCATCGCAGGCTGAAAATAATTTACAGCACAATTGAAGACCTATTTCCATGAGGGACAGCATTAGATATGGCACTTGGCTTACTTCAAAAAGAGAACTTCATAAAGGTAATGGAACTGACAAGACCCTTTTCCACCACCAAACAAGGTAGCATGTGTGAACTGCTTTATTGAGTTGGAACATAAGAACACAACCTCAGAAGATCTGATCTGGGCTCCTGCCTTGGCCATAAATGTGACAGGTGGCTTTTTGTACCTCTGGGTGTTACAGAGATGGACAGCATCAAATGAAGCTTAAACACAATATGAACAATAACCAAGATTTGAAATTCGTAAGTGTTCCTAGGAGGTTTTAGCACACCTACACAATGCAAGCAGCTCTCTAGACAGAACAGACTCCAGTTCATGATCCACATACAAGGCACATTAACACCCTGAACAGTGTTGGGTTAGTTAAAGCTGCTTGCTGACTTGTTAATCAAAAGGGAGTATTATCCAGGAAATGATGGCCCCAAATAATGATCATGCTCTGAGCCTCAGTCAGTCCAGAAATGTTTATTTTCTTTTTTTTTTTTTTTACAGTAAGCTCCTGATTTTAGGTTGCAAGAAAAATATCTGTAAACTTCCAGTGAGTTTAGTCAGCTCAGACTGATAAAACAAAAGCAGGGGAAGTGAAACCCTGGCATGAGATCTGTATAAGACTCCTTTTAGCATACGTTTTCCATACACAGGCTTACATTACAGGACAGCTAATCAATGGAAACATTGTGCTGACATCTGTGTGTAAAATCAAGACCTTGATGTTGACACCTTTCAAATATTTATAGTAGTTATTGTACCAAAACCTTCATGATCTTTCAGCCAAGTTATACACACGTGCCCACATTTTCAAAGAGTCTCAAGCCGTGTATTTTTTACTGTGGGCTGCAGTGCATATCAAATTTGTATTAAGAACTTATTTGTGCAACTTTCCACCCCAAACTCAGGATCACTGTGCATGAGTAACACTGATGCACCCAGTGTTTGATTGCCAGCACCAAAAGCTCAGGTCCTAATTCCACAAAGTATTTCAAATTAAACTGACAGGACTTTTAAGGACTCCTGAGCTTTTAATGCAATTTAACTGGGTGCTTTCCCTCCTCCACACCATGTCAGAGAAAATGCAGGCTGAGTCTAGATCACAGGGCAACACCTCCAAGCTACCCCTGCTCCAGGACATCTCTGCACAGTGATAAAATGACTTGTCCCAACCATTTCTCAGTGTCCCACCAGCACAGCTGCACAAGGGACAGTCCATGCTAACTCCATGTGGATCCATGCAAACCTTCTCCTGCCCTGGAGCTCCACAGAGTACAGCATGGACACTCTGAGAATTGGGGCCCAGAAAATGCTAAATATAACCGTAAGAGAAGGCACTGGGTGGGGTCCATATTCATCACTCACACATGAGGTGCTGGGTGAGCCGCCCACCTCCAGTGGTGGGGTGGGATGAGAGGAGGGGAGAAGAATGACAGACCCTCTGGAGGCATCTCCCTCACACTCCACACTACACAACAAAACTGAACAACACTTTCACACTGCAGATGGAGCCTGCAGGGAGACAAAGCTAGAAACCCACCAGGCCCATACTGCAGGCAGCCAGCTCTGATTTGTATTTGCATCCCAGACTGGTCATAGCCTTTTGCCATCACCTGGGACAAACCCTTCTTGCTGCCTCAGTTCTCACCCATAAAACAGAAAGTTGGCACTCCTCTCCAAACAGCTTGTGTTACCTTTTATTTCGAAAATCCAACTTAGCAGCTGCACATCTTGGTGTCTTGCTGGTGTGTTTGTGCTACAAGACAGAGGTTCCTCCAGGGCCGAGAAGCTTCTGTTGATCTCAGACTGAAACATGGAAAAGGAGATATTACAGTCCCCTTGAGAAAATCTCATTTGTCATCTAGAAGTCCGCTTCAGATTATTTAATATTTTTTTTCCAGTAGAAGGGAAAGTGAATAAGGATCCAATTTTCAGTGTTCTTTGCTTGACACTGCAAAGTCTAGAAACATCCCAGGCACACACATGGAAAACTGCTTGTGTGACACTGGCCCAACACTTTTCAAAGTACTATAAATATTTAAATAAAAGAGGCACTTACAAAGTTCAGACACTTACATGGATGTTTTCCTTCTGAGCTATAGTTACTCCCTATTCACATGTAGAAATAGGATGAGTATCGTATTCATTGAGCAGGCAATTTCTCTGGTTAGATCTCACAGCCAAAATAACTGTCTTAGCTAGGAGCTGCATTGGTGTTTTAACAGACTAATAAAAGGCAGCCCTGTGTCCCATCTCTAAATATTGGCACTCAAGCTATTTGGTTGGAAACAATTTCCTTGTATACATGTATACTTACAAAGATTTTCTGTTTCTGTTTCTGACAGAAAGAAACTACTGTTCTTCTACTGAATAAACAGGTCATTGTGGATTTCTCTCTTCCATTGCCTAGGCCCCTACAGAAGTCTTTAGGTCAAGAATTAAGTCATATTCCTTGGGTGTGGGGCTTGCTCGTGATCAGTAAAGAGGTGACAAATGAAATGTAGCACCTTTGCCCCATGTTGAAGCTAATCCATAAATGCATGAAGGAGTCGGGTACATATGTCAGTTTTATACTCAGAAAAGTTCTCTTGAGATTTATTTGGTCTCCATATTAAAATATTAGATTCCATTGCAATGATGAGAGACACATGCTGTTCCTCCCAAAAGGGAAGGAACATGGACCTAAGTTGGATTTTTCATTGGAGTCACCCTCACGACTTGGAAGTGCTGGATCTGTCTGAGGCAGTGAGCTTGCAGTGCATTTTTCCTTGGTGGGCTTTGGGAGCAGAGCTTTGTTGTGCCAGTGTGTCCATATGGCACAGACACTTGCTCTCTTGTCCCATGAGTGAGTCCAGTGACATCTTTGCTCACTGCAGGTCTTCCAGCAGGCACTGGCTGAAGTCACTTCCCAAGAATGGCAGGAGGGGGAGAAACCAGTCATTTCACACGGGAAATTTTCCCAAAGGTTAATTGTCCTTCTGTAAAAATATGTCTGGCTTCAACATGGCCTTGTCTCTGTCCAGAAGAGTGGCAGTATGATTGGTCTCAGTACTTTTCTATGTGAAAGAACATAGAGACAGAAATTACTTCATCTCATGACCTTTATTTTCAGTCTTCTTCTGATAACCTAAGAACTTCCTTCATAAATCTCTCATTACAAATTATTTTCTTTGGCTGTGAAAAACATTTCACTGCAATAAAACCTTTTCTATTTTTTTTCCCCTTGACCTCTCTTCCATCTCATAATATCTTTACTAAAACATGGATAGAGCAGACGCAGCATTCCAGGGTCTGTCTAATTAAAGCATTTAATGGAGATAGTCACATCCCCCACTCAATCTTGCTGCTCCTGTTTGCCAAGGAGAATCACGTGTCTTGTAGCACTGTATAGAAGAAATCACTTTCACCTTGACATGCCCTTGGTGAGGTTAAGATTTTTACACATGCCAAAATGTCCCTGTGTGCAATATTATAGAGCCACCACACCCTGAGAAATTATTAGAAGTGGCATATTTAATCACTTCTAGCTGCAGTTAAATCATCAATGATGTCCCAGTGACACTGTGAGCAAATGCTTGTCAGTGTTGCCATTATATTTGTCTGTGGTTTGAAATGTTTTGGATTACATTAAGGAGAAAAATGCAGCTTGGCTTTTTTTTTTTAATCAGACAGGATGTAAATGGCTTTGCAATTTTCAATAATGTTCTAACCCAAATTGTGTGTAAGAAACAGTGTAATGCTCCCACACATGGGGTTAGCTCACTGTGATGAGGACAGTTTTATGGCCTTCTTTATTTCTTTGAAATGCAATGTGAAAATGTGAGGATTTTATTTCTGTTACTTAAATGTTGCTTAATCAGCAGTCTGACTCCTGTTTCTGTGGCCTTCTCCTGGGAATCACAGAGGACTCCAGCAGGCAGGTGCCCAGCTCTTCAGGAAAACATCACTCTGTAAAATATTTCATAATGGCATATTTTCTCCCAATTGTTTGTCAGCCATTCAAATAAAACTTTCGATTATACCACAAGCTTCCAAAGCATCATTTAAGCAAATTGCCTGGGAGAAAGAAGAGTAGAAAGATGCAAGTCATAAAACATCAAAACTTTCGTGCGAAAACGATGTGACCAAAGTATTTTTTTCCTTATTTCTTAAAAAATGAACAGTTCCTGATGCTTTTTTATCCAGCCTTGCAAGATTTAGATGGAAAAAAAAAATCTTCTAAGACTAAAGAGTTAATGTATAATAGGCACAAAGATGTTCCTTTCATCTTCAATGTCCTTAACACATACTGTATCTTAGCTTTCTATTTTTCCACATATGCAGGTACAGAAACACAATTATTGTGCAAAATGTAATACCAAATCTTGGGCACGTGTTTTCAATACCACACTGACAAAAATTCAGAACATAGATGTACACACCAGTCTTGATGGTTGGAGAGCTGGAAAAATGTGCCTTGCAGAGAAATGTCAGGCACTGACTCTTCTGAAGTCCTCAAACAAATCAAGGCAGGGATGTGATTTCTGTGTCAAAAAGACTATAGTTTTTGTTTAAAAACAGTATATATCAGATATCAAAAGACTTTTTAACATAACACAGAATGACTGAAAGTTAAAGACATCCCAACAAGAAATAGATCACAATTATCTAACAGAGTGGGTGAGTCTAAGGAAACTAATTACCAAAGGAAATGGTGGGTTCCCAACTCCTGAAGAATCCCCCAGATGTTGCAATCTTCATGGAAACAAGGCACTTGGATGCTTGTAGAAGTTATTCAGTCTAAAATGTTGTCTCTGTCATGACAAAGGGCAGAGGACAAACAAATCTGAATGCTTTTTCCCTTAAAATACACAACTGCAAGGCTAATCAATCTCTGTTTTCCACCCTCCTCCCCCAAAATAAACACCCTGGGAAATTGGCAGTGCTGATTACCAAACTCTATGCTGCTGTTTATTATTATTTAATTTTTATTATGATAGTGCCTAAAGTGCAGGACACAACATGATAACCTATACACAACAAATTGCCTCCATCTAAGGGCCCCTGTGTTCACATCCAGGAGAAAAACTCTCTTCAATTGTGCTACTTTTCCTTGGGCTTTATGGAATGCCACAGAGGATCCAAGCATCCCACAAGCAAATTCCATGCAGAAATAAGTGTTTAGGAAAGCAGGCAAATAAAATGAGTGATATAATCATCACACACACAGCTAATGGAAGAATTTGCATCCCACCCGCCTTTTACCCTAAGAACTATTTGCTGCATTTAATGTGAACCTATCCCCCTGTTATATGTAGAATAGGGGAACTCCAAAGCCTCAATAACTGATGGTCCTTAGTATCCTCTCCTTAAAAATATCCACTGTGACCAAATATGTGCAGACAGGAAAAGCCTCAGTCTCCAGTGACTGCTGCAGCTACTGAATCCAGCTGAAGTTTTCCAGGGGAGAGAGTGAAAGGACTGCTAGAAATCCCATTCTTCATATCTGCCACAAAACAGACCCTAATCAGAGCATACCCTCCAATAACTCATCTAAGCTACCAAGCTTAGGATCATGAGAGCCTTTTAGACTGAACTGGTTAACACTTGCCAGAGCTTGGCTTTGGGGGTGCTCATACACTGTTACTGCAGACCTGCTCTGCTTTCCATTTACAGTCTTTTCCCTCTTTCAAATCTATTACATTTTATTGCCTCTATTTCAAGATTTCAGCAACTTGGATATTCTGAGGAATATTTTTAGCATATTATTTGACTTCATGAAGTAGATAGGTGTTTCTAACTATGTTTAATAGGAGTGAAATGCTGTAATTTTTTATTCTGTTATGACAGTACAACCTGCAAAAGTCTGGCTTTCTAATGAATGTATTGTAGCTAAAATGGTTTTAATACACAGTGAAATAGAGGTAAAACTACATATGGCTCATTAAAACACCAACCCCCTCCAAAAAACCCAAACAAAAACAAACAAAAAACAAAACAAAGCAAACAGAAAAACAAAAAATCCCCAAAAAAACCAAAAACCAACCAAACAAAAAATTTTTAAAAAACCAAAATAAACAAACAACAAAAAACCCCTACAAAAACAAGTTGTCTTTCTCAGAGATAAAGCAATAGATATAATTTCATCTTGTTTTCAATATTGATTTTTTAAAAGAAAATTTCCTTGCCTCCTGCAAAGTATGAAGTTTCTGTCATCTTTCTTTTACGTTACCTTTCAGTTATTCACAGTGGCCCTACCTCTGTTACTTTTGCTGCCATTGCTCCAGGATGCACAAGGTTTTTGTGCTGAATTGATGGGTTTGTGGAGAGCATCAGCACTGGTGATCACAGACAGCCTCAGGCTGGTGGGACCACGGTTCTGGAAGCAGCATTGCTGATGCTCCCAGGAGGGAAAAGTTTCAGAGCAGAAGCCTCTGGGCAAAACTGAGAGCAGAGGGATCCAACCAGGTGGTTAGGATGGCTCTTTCTAGTTGTAGCTTCAACAAAGCTCAGGAAGTCATGACAAATTACAAACATTGCTCTGATGGAAAAATGCAGGGATTTTTGCACTGCCAAATCTCTTTCCAATCATCATCACGTTTCCAACAACTCCTTTGTTTGGTTGTGTTTGAAAAGGAAGATGCTTAAACCCACTGCACAACCTCTCATACTTGAGGTCTGTTGGGGTTTGGGTGTTNACTTGATGAAAAAATCCAATGTGTGAAAGCACAATCTGCCAGAGGAAGCAAGCTACTTATATTCAGGTGCAGGACAGAACGGGGGAAAACAAATGCTTGTGTTTTGTTGAGAACAGCTGGCCCTGAGTTCATCCCACTCTGTAGTTATGCTCTGAGCTGCCCACAGTCTTTACATAGCCAACACAGACAGACACATCCAAAAGAGGATTTCCCCACAAAAAACCATCTAAATCACACCTGGAGGCATCTTTCTCTGGACTGAGTACAGAGGATGCTCTGGTAGGTCAGATGGGATAGGTCAGAGCTCAAATATGTGAAGAGTGACCCAGGTTACCCAGGCAGCGCAGTGATACTCCACATCACACCCAGGGCAGAGCTCTGGAGAGGTCATCAGCTTCTCTGAGCATTGTGCTTTGGGTTCCAGTCCTCTGTGAGCTCTTACAGACTGGTTTATAAAATGGAATGGTTTATAGATGTGTCACACACCACACCAAATGAACTCCCAGAAAGCAATTACCTCTGGAAAATTGATAGATTCCCATAGGTTTCTCAGGGTGGGTGCTACTAAAGATGATATCTGAGAACTGAAAACAAGATGAGAGGTCACCTGTGAAACCCCATTAGCAGGTCCCTTACAAGCTCCTGTTTTGCTGGTCTGTACCCCTGGCAGGGAGATTTTCTAACTATATGAATCACAATGACACAACAAATGAATTAAATCAGCAAAGTCCCGTTTCATTCACAAGGCTCAGTTTTTATTATTTCCCACTGCAAAGGAAGTGCAAGACTAAAACATCTGGTCCTGTTGATGGGCTTTCAGCCAAAGCTTCAACGTCTGCCACTGAGCTGAAACAACAGCAGCCTAATCTCAGTATTGTCTTTAGCTTTCTCAAAAACTTCTCCTCCCCAACCAGAAAGCAGAAAGAAATCTTCCCTCGGTGTTTTATTTCAGGCATAGCATGTTCAGCTGCAACCACACACCAACAGCAGACATTTTCCTTCCTCAATCCTCCCACTGCCTAAAGGCAATAAATGTTCAGACCGGGGCGTTCATCAGGGATAAGCAATTAATTTTTCTCAAAAGATGTTTTTCACCAAAGACAGTTTTGCAGGAAATGGTACCTTGTTTCTGAAATGCTGGGAAGTGATCCCAGGGAATGTGGGAGAGCAGCAAGAAGTACAGAGGTCCCAGTAGAAATGAAGGAATTTTATGTCTGAGATCCTGATAAGATTCAGGGGAAAATATATTTCAGACCGGATTCTGACACCCATGTTTCTACAAAGTGCCTGAATGCAGAGAGCCTTATAAATACATTAAATTTTACACTTCTAAAATCTCTCCCTTGTCCCTAGTGTGAATCATATTTGATTTTAGTACATCAAAGGCCAAAAGTCTGTTACAGAGTTGAACAAGTTGGGTGGTTTGCCGAACAAGATAGACCATTTTGTTAGCAAAAATATAAAAATAAAAAGCTCCAAAGTCACACAGGTTTGATCTAAGCAACTACTGGCTGTTTCAGGAGAGGAAAACAACTCTTGCAATAAGCAGATTACCTGTGTGCAGAAAACCATCAAAAAACCTAATTCTAGAAATACATCAGCAAGAAAAGAAGAGTTAAGAAGAATCTCCATTCTTTATT
>VZTR01024280.1:0-20900 GCA_013400775.1 Chaetops frenatus
GTATTGAGCGGATCGTGACAAGTAGGACTAAAGTTCCTGGAGTTTCTTTAATACCATACAAGAGACCTTGAATCACAGAAATTCATGTACCAAAGAAAACAACAGTAACACTACCTCTGCTACCCATCCAGACTACCTGCAGATGACACGGAGGTGAAAAACTGAGCTGGTTAAATGAATTTCCTTCCTCTTTCTCCCTGCAAGCCATCGAGAAAAAAAAAGGTCCTGAGATGAGGTAATCAGAGCAGATCAGCACAGCCCCACCAAATGCACATTTTCGTCACTAAAATGCAGATATCTGACTGGCAGAGGGTGAAGTGTTGTTCTCGGGAAGAATCCTGGGCCCTGCCCTAAGGGAATCTCCAGTTCGTGCACCCAACAGCCCTTGCCTGTGCTGTAAGCTGGATGGCAACAAAACTAATTCTTCTTGGAGGGTCTGCAGAGTCAACCAGGAACACTGAACCAAACCAGGACACTTGTCTCCCTTCTGCCTCCTGCAAAGGAAGGTCTTGATGGTACAGAACAAGGAAGCAGAGAGAACTGCCGAGGGAATTGCTCTGTTTGACCAGGGGATCAGATACACCCCAGGGAGTGAGCAACAGGAGCCAAACTTGTGTGTGCTGAGAGAGCAGGAGAGGGCAGGGGAGGCTCACACTACATTTCTGTCCAGCTATCTCAGTCAGGGGCTGGCCATGCCCATGCACAGCACAGGGACTCAGTTCTCTCCTCCACCAAGGTGCATGGTGTAGGACAGGCAAGACAGAAAACAGAATGGGTTTGGGCAGCAGTGAATAATTCAATATCTTGGTATGTCATTTTGGTAAGTGGTACAGGATTTGTATATTGTACTACAGGTTCAGGGTTAAGCCTGTTCTTATGGAGGATAGTCAATACAGGACCACTATACATTCACTTTATGCAACAAACTCTCGTCCAGTAAGATGCTTTACAGTTCTTATTGTACAATGCCAAAGGTAAAACCTATTTTGAGCTTCATGTAGAACTCTATTCAGGATGTCTGTCAAAAAAATCAAATTACTTCTACTTCCTGTGAGTCCAGCAACCTTCCAGGATCTCATCAGGGGGCAACACCAGCTCAAAAGGGGCAGAACCTACTCTGCGCAAAGAGGACTTATCCAATTTCTGCTATTCTCTTCAGCTGGGAAGCCTGCTCTCTTTGAAACTTAGATAAAAATTTACATTTTACTAGGGAAATAGCAAGCAGCCGAATGATACAGCCCTGTGTATGACACACTGCTGCATAAAAATCCCCCAACAGCGATGTCTACCCCTGTAACAGCAAGGATCCAAAATTCAACCTCATTACCAACTCCTAAATTATTCTGCAGTACTCACGCTATTATGGCCACAAACCATAATCCTGCTCCAAAACAGATTTTCCCCTCTGTTAGGCTCAATATGATTAGAGTTCTTCCAGTTTACAAAAAGGGACAAAAGAAACAAAATGTCCATGGCTTCCTGCACAGATCAGCTTAATTACAGTTACCTTGATTTCATCAACCTGTCAGCACCAGCCACCCACAGCTCACCACAGCCCACCTGCAGCTGTGCTCCTGCTAGTAGCCGGGTACAATTTTTGTGATTGCCTATGTCCAGAGGTATGCTGCATTTCTAGGCGTATAGTTAGGGGTATTTTCCTTTTATCCAGGCTGTCTTGTTCATAGTCTGATGAACACCCTTGCCCAGGCAGAAGGGAAAAACTGGGAAACAATCCAATCCTCATGACTGGAGAGCAATCCAATACCTTGAGAGAAATGCTGCAGCCTGTAGTCACAGGGGTCTGCCAGCCAGGAATTCTGTCTGAGGTTACACCCAGTCTCCCTTCAGGTCCATATTCCCACCAGCAGCAATGTTAAACATAAACAAAGCAACAAGAAAATCACAAAGGGGAATAAAAGCACCCAAAATCCCCAAGAAAGCGTACTTCAGAACTCTGCAGAACACCTCTGCTCAACGGTGAGTTCAGCTGAAGCAATAAGAATGGTACTTTAACATGCTGCATAATTTCTCAGATACTGAGTAACACAGCAAAGGGGTAAGAAGAAAACAAATAAAGAGATCAGGAACAAAGTGTTGCTGTGGACCTCTGCATTGGGTTTGCATGGCCAGATTTTGGGGCGACAGGGGCGGCTTCTGTGAGGAGCTGCCAGAAGCCACCCCAGTTTCTTGTGAAGCCAACACCAGCTGGCTCCAGAACAGACTTGCCAGTGGCCAAGGCTGAGCTCAACTGAGATGGTACTGCCACCTCTGGGATAACAGAATTAAGAAGGGAACAGTTGCCGTACAGGAGCAATAGCAGCCAGTGAAGAGAAGAGGGAGGATATGTGAGAGAACAGCTCTGCAGACATCCCATGCAGGGCAGAAGGAGGGGCAGGAGATGCTCCAGGCACCAGAGTAGAGGTTCCCCTACGTGCCATGGTGAGACAGCTGTGCCACTGCAGGCCATGGGGGTCCTTGGGGGACCAGAGATCCCACAGCCCCTGCAGCCCACAGAGGAGACCACACTGGAGCTGGGGGATGCCCAAAGGGGGCTGTGATTCCTGTGGAAAGCCTGTTCCTGAAGGACTACATCCCAAGAGAGTGATCCACACTGGAGCAGTTCACTGCAGCCCCTGGGAAGGGCTCACGTTGGAGAAATTCATGGAGAACTGGCTCCCGTGGGAGGGACCCTATGCCGGAGCAGGGGCAGAGTGGGAAGAGCTCTTCGGCTGAGGAAGAAGAGGTGGCAGAGACAACACATGATGGACTGACCTCAGCCCCCATTCCCTGTGCTCCTATACTGCTGTCAGGACAAAGCAGAGAAATTGGGAGTGATGTTGAGCCTGGGAAAATGGGAGAGTAGGGGGAAAGGTGTCTTAGGATATGAGTTTTTTATTTCTCATTATCCTATTCCGATTTGATTGGTAATAAACTGATTTCCCCAAGTGAAGTTTGTTCTGCCCTGAAAACACCTGGTAAGGGACCTCTCCCTGCTTTATTCCGACCCACAAATGTTTTGTTGTATTTTCTCTGCCCTGCCACAGCTCCCTCAGTGCTCTGAATGATTTCTCATCTTCACATTACAGCACCTCTGCTTCACAGAAGGAAACCCGAAAAATTAATTGCCAGAACTAATGCATACCTAGCAGTGGGAATTTTCTCATTAACATTTCTTTTTGTTAACAAACAAGCTCTTATCTTTTCTAATAAATTTTTAAGTACCATCAGTGAGGACAATGCCACCATCCTGAAGCCATCCCAGCCTCCAACTGGCTGGTGATCTCAGAAGATTCTATAGGTAGCTCATGTATCCTTAAACAGAATGAACTATTGAACACAGCACAGTGCAGGGGAGGAAGAGATCTCCACATATTTCACAATCCTTACCAATCTTTCGCCCTCAAAAGCAATATAATTTCCATTTCTCCCAACAGCAACATCATCATTTCCTTTATAGAACAGTAATTCCCACCCACACTTTATTAGTTGTCAAAATACAAAAGGATTGCGTGATGCAGCTGCAAAGAAGGTGGAACAGAAGCAGAAGTAAGGAGGCAATGCCATGAAAAGAAACTCAGGTCCAGTGTTATTAAACATGTGATCTCAAAAAAAAGAGCTAGACTGGTTTTCAATGCTCTGCAGCCTGCATTTTGATTCTGGAGTCATACATACACTTCATTTGCAAAGACATCTTGTAAATAGATTAAAATAGATTAAATCCTGTAAATAGATTAAATCCTGTAAATTTCAGGGGAAAAAAAAGAGCAGAGAACATGGCAGAGAGACAGCTCCTTATCACCTAGTTTGCAAGAAAAAAATCAAAACAAAAATATATAGTTATATTTGTGTACATGCCTTTCTTTCCCCACAAAACCACCTAACAAGTATGTGTACAGTAGCACACTGGTGTAATAACAAAATAATTCTTTTTATAAGATTCATATTTTCAGAAGCTTTTGATCATTGTTTCCCCACAGTTATCAAATATCATCATGGTAATCTGAATTCTGAGCTATCAACACTTAACTGCAGATTTAGTTTACATTTCAGACTGAGCTGGCAAAGTAAGGGCCTCTTCATCACATTCATTTTCTAATTAAGAAAAAACTATAAGCAGATGTAGGAGAGGGGAAAAAGAAAAACATCAGACCCAAGAAATCCCCTTGAACTAGAAAAAAAGTACTTTCACTTGGGAGCTGAGGAGCTGCATTATGAAAGAAAGCAACAAAAAAATGGGTAATGGAAAATTAGCAAGGGAAATAATTATGTCAAAAAATAGGTAGTGAGCAATTGATTGACACAACAGTAAAAATTCACCACCAGAGAGATGCAACATAAGAAACTTGCCTCCAAAGGAAACATCAGCACTGTGGGATAGAAAGTGTGTGTAAAATCTTTCCCAAGGGACTATTAAACATGTAGAAAACTGCAAGCTAGTTTGCAAGATGCAATTTTGCACATATTTAGCTTATCTCTAATCAAGTGCAATACTTAACTACAGACTTCAAAATAATAATACACTTCAGGCTTTCTACTCCTTAGATGAAGACAATTATTGACCATGAATCTCCATCCCCTCTCATTTGCAGTTACAATATGCTCAAGCCATAAAGGAGTGACACTCAGAATCACTGTGAGGTAGAGCAAAAGCTCACCTGCCTCAGCACCCTATTCTGATGCTGACCACGAGAGGATGCCCAGGACAGAAAGTCAGACTCTCCCAACCATATAAAGTCCCCCAGAATCTGGATTAACTGAGACCAAATTTTTTGCACAATAGGATGCAAAACCCAGAACAATATAGGAGAGGGACAATTGAAACTGTCCATATTCTTTCCTGTTTGTGATACTAAACACAAAAGGAATAGAAGGGGGAAAGGACCCTGGTTTGCGTTATGTTCAGGGCAAATCAAGGAGATATGCTTATTGCTGCAGCAAAGAAAAATGGATTTCTAGGCAGTAACTCCTCATTGCCATTTTCTAGAAGATATCATTTCTCTCAATTCTCTTTTTACCAGGGTGGAAGCCAAGGCAGGTCTGGCTCAAGACAAGTCAAGTACTTGCCCAGGAAGGGAGTCTGCTTGAAACAGCAAAATATTTCCATCTTGCTGCCTCTTTTGCTGACAACAGTCCTGAAAGTGAGAGGACTGTAAGAGGTGCAGGGATCAGGCCCAGACACTTCCAGCTGCAGTGAACAAACCCCAGCCCTCCCCTCAGGCATCCCAGCACGGTTGCCTTTCCCCCTTCCCTCCTCAGCCCTGTCTCTGTTGCACCAGGTGGAACACAAACACCTGCTGTGTATTCAGTGTTGCTGCAGTGAGCTGCCAATTTCAGCTCTCCTTCCCCTTCCCAGGACTTTGATACAGCATTTCACACACTGCCCTCATGCAACAAAGCTGTTTTCCTCCCCTTTCGTAGTGAGGCTGCAATCCCTTCTCCTTGGATCTCAGCTGCACTGCTGCTTAGTTCTCTGTGGAATGGTGTTTGTACCTTGTCTGAGTGGAAACTACTGAAGAGCAGAGATGCATGTCCTGCACTGCTGTCTGATCCACAGCAGGATAATCACCACCAGCTGCTGACAGCATGGGACCTACTATGGGTCTGGCCTCTGTATTCTTAGAAGATGCATAAATACTGGAATATCAGACCATCAGATCAGGCTCTGAGATCTGTAAACTCATAAAGATCTCAGACTTGTTTAGAGGCCCATTTGATGAATATGAGTACAAAGCAACAAAAAACTTTTTATAAAATAAACTTAATGGTACCACAGTTGGCTCTTGCAAAACCTTGCCGCCCTTCTGAAACACTCAGAAAAGCTGAGAACCATAAAACAATTCAGCAGCTAGGCCACAGGACCAAAGAAAGCCAAACAAGTGAAAGCATATCAACAATTTCTGATTTAGTTTGGTTGTGAGTTCGTATCACATGGTTTTATGTGATTAAGAAACATCACATTTTGTGAAGAAACTTGCTGTGAAACTACCTAAGAGAACTTTAAAGTTGTTTTGCAAAAGAAAAGCTCTCAAGCTCAGGTGTTATTTGTTTGGGGGAGGTTGTTTAAGGAAAGGACAGAAATATGGTAAGCTGGACAATAGCACAGTGGAAGCCAGTTCAGTAGTGCAAGTCATTACTTAGAGCTACACAAAGGACAGCACCAAGATGTCTTAATTGCATCAGTTAATCTTTACCTTCATTACAGTTATTTTCACCCCTTTGTGCAAATACCAATATTTAGTGAAGATGCAAAGCACAGGTCTGAGTGCTCACTCCCATTGTCAGAGGCCATGTACCCTGGCTGGGCAACTGCAGGAGCCCCTGGGGCTGGTTTCTGCAGCACTGTCCGTGCTCCTGTCCCTCTGTCTGTTTGTCTCCTCTACCTGAGGGGGTGGCACAGTCACTGCTGTGTTTTATAGTGGCAATAATCCGGGAATCTACAATGTAAAAAATTAAACTCCCATAATTAACCTTTTTCTAACAACAGCAGCATATCTGAGGTCAGACCTCATTTAAAAAGCCTATGCCTCCGATGTTGGTATATGTATATTTTTGAGAACAGATTAAAGGGATTTTTTCCTGTGTTCACATCCTCCTCAGACAACAGGCTTTGTCTCACTGTTTGAACAAGCACTGTTAGTAATTACAAGCAGATTTGGAATTACAAATAGTCACTTTATAGATAGACATGTCACAGAACAGTAGCAAAATATTTCTGGATAATTTTTTCTTCTTCATATATTTTATGTACTTAAAAGATACTTTTTAAAACATCAATTCTCAGAAAAAATATTTGAACTCCAACGGCTATATACATATTTCTTGGTGTCTAAGATAGAGCTAAATTTTAAACCTACTGTTTCTATGAATATGCAAATTGGTTGGCAAAAGGCTCTTCGACTAGATACTATCAGTAGATAATCAGCCTGCTCTATTATTTCACTTTGTCTGATCATCAGTTTCACTTTGACACCATTTGTAAACCTGGGGCATTTGATGCAGGTGCAATGGAGTCCTTTATCATGTGTTGGGTATTCTTCAGTGGTCTCATATCCTTTTTATTTCTTCTGGTTTTATTAGGCATCTACTGCAACTGAATATTTTACCCTGAGGAGTTTCAATTATTTATGAACATGGAATATTTGGTGGTTTTCACAGTATATGGTTTCCATTCACCATCTAAATGACTTTGTACATGAACAGAATAATCTGTGCCTAATTTTCCACATGCTTTTGCAGATCTTTTTAGAGTTCCTAGTTCACCTGATTTCCTTCCTCAATCATCAAATTTAATTGAGTTTTATGCCTCTTATGAAAGAAACTGAACTAAGTAAGGTAGCTTGAATTATAACCTACTCCTAAGCCCTTGCTGAACTAAATTGAGTTCTCTCATAAAAAATAAAATCTTAGATTAAAAAAGAAAAGAGGGCTACTCTCTAGTGACTTCTACTATTTCTGTATACTTTCATCTGATAAACCAACAGCTTGTACATTCCTCAGCTGTGTTGTGGATATGATCCCCTCACAAAAAATATGGAGCTCTTTCAAAGTCAGGTTCCAAGCTACCTGACATGGAGTTGTTCCCATCAACACAGAAAATTGTTTTAGCAAGACCATTTGCAAGAGTGATGACTAATAGATTTAAGAAAAGAGTTCATAATAACTTGTGATCCACTGATCTTTCTCTTGAAATGCTGGCAAAATTTCACGACATGAATGATGATTCACAAATGATGACTCCAGCCTCTGTTTCAAAATAAGTAAAATTCTTCCAAGAACCAGTATCTATTTTAAACTTCTTTACACTGAAGAATGAAGTAAAACCGAGAACACAACCTCATTCTCTGCAGGAGCAACACAATATGCTTGCAGTTATGAAGCAAAAACTACAGAAAGGTGGTATCACCTATATCAGAAGTAGACAAATCCCATTTATATGCTCTTATTCTGAGCATCACTGCCAATGTCAACACAAGCTAAACAGTTTAACCAACCCTTCTCCAGTGACAGGCAGCCCTTGTTTTCCAGCTTCCCAGACTGCACCCCAGCAAGCCTTTCTCCTCCTTGTTTAGAAGGACTAACACCTATGCAACAGGATTGTCACCTTTAAAGCACAACTGAGGAGGACAGTGGTGACCCCACACAGCTGACCAGGCAAGCCACAGCCAATCAGAAATCCATAACAAAGGGTATAAAAGCCAACCCGCTTCTGCATACAAGTATGAACAACTGATGTTCATGCCCCAAACCTGGGAAGTTGCAAACCCAAGCCCACCACATCACATTGATGGTGTCTGTGCTCAGTCTAACAAGCTCAGCAATCCAGCAATGTCAGAAGGAAAAATTGGTTTTCTATTATACAGACAAATGAACATCCAGAGAAATACCTGTCACTCCCTTAAGCTTAAGAACTGCACTAAATAGCCCCAAGCCTTTGTCCAACTTCCACTGAGATTTCTTTGGGATTACATGATTTGGAGTATTGCTGGGATCCTACCACCTATCACCTGGAAATCATTTTGGACAGTTTGTTCTCTTCCCATACACAATCTGAGTTTAAAGCTGAAGAGAGATCCAAAAGGCATAAAAGGGAATTTACATTCTACTTCCTTTCCATTCAGAAAAGTTTGACTCACTCAGCAAAGTACCAACACTGTAAATGACAGAGACATGGACTCAGACTGGCAGGGAATCGGAATCATTTATTCAAAGAAACAAACTGGTTTTATACACTTCTCCAAGACAGAGTATTTCCCTATATGGCAACTCTCACTAAGTGACCTATCACACATTGCAATGTCAGCAATACGCTTTCTAAATGTTGTTCTGTGGGGTTATCAAGCGCTGTTCAGGTGTTTGGCAGCTTCCAGAGGGCTTCTCTCTGCAGGGCTCTGCCCCAGCACCTCGTGCCCCCAAGATCAGGCAGAGACGAGCTTCTCTGTGCTGCCATGTGCTCCTTTGTGCTGCCATATGCCTCCCTGTGCTCCTTTGTGCTGCTGTGTGCTCCTTTGTGCTGCCATGTGCCTCCCTGTGCTGCCATGTGCCTCCCTGTGCCTCTCTGTGCCTCTCTGTGCTTCTCTGTACTGCTATGGCCTTCTGCAGGCATATCCCATGGCTTGCAAATCAATTCTATCGTATCTCTTCCCACACAACACCAAACTTCATTATCAGCTTTCTTCTAATAAACACAAAACCCAGTGAAACTCCACATGTGTAGACCATAACCTCTGTTCACTAATGCTCAAGGGAGCAGAATCTGTGATTCCATATTTTCCTCTATGAATCACCGCAGCCTCCATATGGACAGTCCCATAACCGATCTTTGCTTACTCTACAGAAGCTTGACATTGGAAATATATTTCCTGCACTTTTCTGTAGGAAACAGCAAAAAAAGTTATCACCACTAAGCACATGAACAGTCATGATCAGATAGACCTAAATGTATAGTTTATCCAGGAAAACACAGGGCCTCTCAGAGGCAGATGTAAATTAGAATGACAGACAGATGCAGTGCCAATGAAACCGTGACAGAGATGTGCAGGAAGTCTACCTCTCAAGACCTATAAATCACAGAGATGGGGCAACTAGGAGGCAATGCAAAAAGTCTTTATTTTATCAACCTCATGGTGGAAGGGTGAGACAGAAAGATGTAAAATCCCTGCCATAGCACTAGAAACCAAAGTTACAAAGGTTCCATTTCCTTAAATAAACTTTTCAGCCAATTAGTATCTGACAAGCAGTTTGTTTGCAAAGCTTAAACCAATCATTACTTTTTTACTCCACATAAGTCTATTACAATATACTTAACTAATTTTTGTTCTATAACCTTGTACTATTATATTGTAACATTTTAAAATCTTCTCACTAACTTAACGGATATATGTTCTATCTATTCAAGGCACCTGTCTCCTCCTTATCCTAAAAGCTCTTCTTCAAGCTACAGGCTTCTCTTTGTGCATTGTGTTTCTGTGACTTTACTATTACAACATAGAAGTTCCGTTCCCAAAGTTGAAACTCGAACTTCAATTCATGTTCAATGATATCTCTATCCCATAGTTTTTCCATGTCTGCATATTCTTTTTCAACGTTAGCATACAGATGAAAGAAATTATAGGAGTTTTCAATCTGACTCTGAGTATTTTCTACAAACCCATTCCTCACATCCTCAGCTTACACTGGATTTGAGAAATTCAGTTCTTCTTTTCATTCTCATAGTTCTATAAAACAGTGCTGGCTGTTGAAAGAAAAAGTTAAATATACATAACCCCAGTTGAGCACAGGAGACTGGCACCTGCTCTGCCTTTAAATATGGGCATTACTAAATACGTGAGAGCAGTGCTGGAGCAAACATTGAAATTACCACCTGAACACACCAAAGACCAGTGCTATTGAGATTGAGTGGCACAAAGACATGAACCTGAAGAGGAGCACTGGAACTGAGGAGAGCCCTTCCTGGGAAGTGTCCTAAATACACCTGTCCTGCACAGGGAACAATGGTCAGGGGCAAAAGCATTAGCTAAACACCTAGCAAGCAATTAGCTGGACATTTCTGTCTTTTCCAATATAACTCATTCTGCATATTATTTTTCCTTTCACACTTGATCTTTGTCTTCATAAACATCTGTATGTTCTGCATTTTGTATATCAACTTTTTTTCTTTTTACCATAACTGGGCTTCAATACAGATGGTTTTTAAGATTTCTGATGTACGCCAAAGCACTGGGAATGGCAAATTTGAGGCACATGGTCCCAGTACAATGGACCAGGTCATTTCTCATGCACAGAACCAGTATGCCTGAGAGGAGATAGTGTCTTTTGGTATCCAGCAAGAGCTGGGGAAGATCTCTGGAATGTGCCAAGCCAATAGGTGGAACATCCACAATAATCAACAATTTTCATAACAGAGCCTTCATTAATCTAACACATTCCAGAAAGGGAGACTGAGAACACAAGAGAAAGAGGAGTTCCGATTGGGTTTGCATTAACAGAGAAGTAATTTGTAATGTGCAAGTGATGGTTCAAGCTGCTGTGACCCTCAGCAGTCTCATGCTTCCTTCCTCCATCTGCATGATGCCCTACAGACTGGGTGACCTTATCACTTCGGCAAAGATACCAGAGCAAGAGAATATCTTTTGTTCCAGTAAGCCAGAAACGTAAAAATATTCACTATTAAAAAGCTACAGATGGAATCCAATTAATGAAGTCTCACTTCTCTTTTATATTGTGAAATATCTAAAAAGAATTACTCAGATATGCTCACAGCACAACATAAATTTTATAGATTTTTTTGGTTGGCTGGTTGGTTGGTTTTTGTGCGCATTAGGGACATAAAACCAAATTTACCCTTTATTTAGTTACTCACAACAACTGTAACATTATATATAAATAGGTATGTTTTAGAAAAAACTTGTAAATTTATCACTTTGATGCTCAGGCTGCTAATCCCTAGGATGTACTCAACTACCACACACTTGCAAAACTCACTCAGGTGTTATTTATATAAAACTACTGAAATTGCAGCTGTTCACCAGGCAGATGGATTGAGTCACTACAGCACAAATCTCAGAGAAACACTGTGTGCAGAATCTGCTCTGTCACAGTTTGTGACTCCCAATTAATACTGTTGGAATGTCTTTGCAGGACACTTGTAGGAGATGTCACTGCACTGGCCACACTAATTTACAACAGTGGCTGGGAACTCTTTGGTCATGGTGCACAGGGTAAATGCCCCACATGTTACCAAGAAAATGCTCAATGCAACAGGCTGATATTGTACACATATCATTAATCCTTATTAAAAATCCATTATACTGATAAAGTTTTATTCATATAGAGGCACCATTTGACAAAAGAGATAGTGGAAGAGGAAGGAAGGAAACTTTATCAAGCCAGTTCTCCTGCTTTTTCTATAATTTAAGTAGGGGGAAAAATTAACTAATGATCCAGTTGCATTTCTGAAAGAAGCGTGGCATGAAGCATCCCACTGCTGCCCAAACTGCTAATTTTGCTGTGATTTGCTCAGCTAGCTGGCACAGAGAGAACAGCTGAGAAAGCTGTCACTAATTCCTCCCTTCAGTTCCAGAAGAGGTGGGACAGGCATGCTGACAAACATCATCTCCCTCCTCCCAGAACACTGAAACAATTCAGAGCCAAGAACTGGCCTGGAGAGATGCTTGGTCAGACAGAGTTTCAGCTGATTCTGTTTTCTAGTAGTATTTGTCAAGTATGCATGGCTGCATCCTTCATTATCAATAGACAATTAAACAGATGTAGTCTACTGTAATAGAAGCTTCAGTTTATGTGATGAGACAAACATTGCAACAGTAATCGTCTACTCTGACACTCCTCACAAGGACTAAGAAAAAGTTCTTGAATTTTTGTTGAGATTGTACTGGTCAGGCTTTAAACACTCTTCTGCTGGCTATTCTACCACAGGTAAAGAAAACCAGCAACTGAGAACAGACAAATCATAGAAGTCTTTTTTATATGTGTCCAGTCGACAAAAGAAAAAACATCTCCTGAATAACTGTGGCTTCTTGAGTGTCTCTGAGATCCCTGGCTTCCTTAAGTTTCTGTCAAACCTGTCATTTTCAGTAAAACAGTGCTGGGAGCAAGTGACTCAGAACTACTCTATTAAATTAACTCTTCATGCTGGAATAAAATCCCAGCTCATATGTAGCACAAAGTTGTTTAACCATCTGAGTTCTATTACCAGAAATGAAAAAAAAAAAAAGGCCTTTCTGAAACATTTGAAGGCTACAGAAATGTTGTTATTATGCATGAAAAGCATGCTGCCCTTGAAGAAGAGACTTTCCTGTCCTGAAAAAGCACTAGCTCAATATCCAAACAGATCAAAAGCAGCCATTTGCTCAAAGTAATGGGCTGCTTCTATAAAATTGTCACACATCAGTGACTTTGCCATTCCCACACTTCCATTCTTGAACACTCAGCAGTGACCTGATGATCCACAAGGACAGCTGAAGAATAGTTTGTTGTTTGTACATGAAATATGCAACCATGGCCACAAATATTCAGTGCACACAGAAGTGATTTAAAAATCTTTTATTTGGCCAGCAGCAAACTCCTTGTTGGGATGTAAGTGGTACCCACAGCTTTCTGTAATCTTCCAAGTACAGTGTTGCCTTTGCTCAAAATTGAAGTCATGTATTGGTAGACTAAAGGATTTCTCATTCTCCAGTGTTTCATTTTTATGAACCTCAGAAAGGTTCCCAGTCAAGCTTCTTATCAGCCAGCTGCAGTGATCTTACAGATTCCTTTTAAAACTCTGGGTTGTCCTGTGCCCAAAACTTTCTTGCAATATGCCAAGATTACTGTTCATTATAATAAGGGCCAGAAATCAACTGGCCAAGAACAGAACCTAAGTACATGGGGGTTGAAATAATTACCCACAAAGCAAAGGAGAGGTTCTTTGTACAGCTGGGGATAAAATGCTTGTTGAAGAAGAGTGGGGAAAGAATATTCAGCTGTTTTCTTCTGTCCTGTGTGCTGCTGTTCAAGTGAACAGAGGTGCCCAGAGACAGCACAGTAACCATTGCAACAGGAGCAAACCCAGAGAGGCAGAGAGGGAAAGTTACACGAGGTGGATAGATACTGCCACAGTACCACTGACTAGGGAAAGAACACACATTTTGAATATTTTCTCATTCCATTTAAGAGAGAAAAGGCAAAAAAATAAAATAAGCATGGTGAGGGCAAAAAACTTGTGAAAAGTTTCTTTGCAAAGGAAACAGAGATTGTTACTTGTTGGAGATGGAATGGAAATTCCTCTGTATACAGTGCATGCAGGCCTGGAGGAGCAGAGGAACGCAAGAGCAGATTTGGGAACTTTAGAGAAACTGAGTTTTATGAAGCCATACCAACATGAAACAAGGATGTGAATTTTAGTTTTGAGTAAATAGAAATATGCCTTAAAAGTGTTTTACAGTGCCTTAAGTACATAAAGAAGCTGTGTTAGTTAAGTGCCTTAAGCACATAAAAAAGCTGTGTTAGTAGAGAAATCTATAGTCCAGTTTAAAGTTCAGTAGTACAATTCTTCATAACATCAACCACACTTTAGACATAATATAAATATAGTTGCAGTGTTGTTAGATAGATGAGTAGAACATGATAAACTATGAACGTAAGTTTTATGCAAAAGTGACGGCTGTTTTCGCACATCTACTTAGAGCTAGGATAGGTGAAAAAAGAATTATAGTAAAATCGTGTTTGTAGCTGATTGGATAATTAATGAACATAATGATTTGTATTAGAACTGTAGTTGGTAGAGAGATAGAGTACAGATGGAGTAGCACAGAGAGTAGAATAGAGTACTATAGAATAATATTAAGTAGAATAGAGTAGAATAGAGAGAAGATGCTAACTTTGCTGCCTCTGTTGCTGATGCTGTGCTTGGGGATGCTGATGCTGCGTCCTCCTTTCTCCTGCTTGCTTTTGCTCCTACTTCTGCTTGGAATACTGAAGATTCTAGCATATTAGTATAGACTGTAAATCTCACCCTCACGAGACTGATGGCGTTTTGGAATAAATGACTTTATAACAAAAGCAAGAGACTCTCTCTTCACTCCTTTGGAATGGACGTGTAATATACCTTGACAGTTACCCAGTGACAGATGTCCAGTTCACATACCTGCACCAGAGCTGCTGCAGCATCCTAATTGAAAACGAGTCTTCCAGAATGTCATGCAATTTTGCATGTCATTATCTCCAAGGGAAAACATACTTAATAAATTCAAATGTTCCTGTTGGCACAATGTTGACCATATCTGAAAGCTGTTGCTACTTTTCCCTGAACAGAATTGTTGAGGCACGTGGCTGCCAGACATCCATAGATGAAATAGTTCTGATTTGGTAGATTTTTTTCCCCTGTTTAGCAGAGATTATTGAAGAAGCTCAATTCTCTTAGTCTGCTATTGAAATTGCAAGCCAGGGTCATTCTTTTCTAGATTTACCAGTCTCAGATATCTGGGTTTTGACTAACAGACTGTCTAAATCCTTCTTATGCTGCCAGCCTTGCAGGAGCACCAAGAGCTCAGTGTCCATGATGTTGGGCATGGACCCTTTATTACACTTATTACACACACTGACATATCTCCCCTGAAGGAAGCACCTGTGGAAAACTGCCTGTACTTCTGCTCCTGCTCTCATCCTTCAGTGTCTCACTCTTCTACTCTCTTACTACATCACAAAATTAAATACAAATTTCAAACCATGTGTGACAACTTTCAGAGGTTTCTGTCATCTCTCTTGTTCAAGAATTTGTCTTCCAGTTCAACAATTATTTTTTCACTTGCTTGTAGGAGGCTTGACTTTATTTGTTCCTAAAGACTCCAGTCTTTCTTACTGTATGAAACTAATCATTGTGGTATTGAATGCCTTTCTTTTTTCAGCGAAAACAAAACACTCCTCTGCTTAATGAATTCCATTAGGACTTTGATGTATATAAAAATAATAAACAGAAGAAAAAACCCAACATTCTCCATTTCAAGTCACAGGGCATGAAAAAACTTCGATACAGAAGTGTTATTATGCCTAACTTCTGCCCAAGAGAAGAAATTAATTATTTTCATACCAACACATCTGATGCAGATTGAACTGTGGAAAGCTAATGCCACCCCAGTGCAAGTGGAAGGACAGGGCAGGAAAAAACTCTGCAGCAGCCCCACAGCTGCAGGTGTACAAACTGCACTAGAGAGTACCTCTACAGAGGGAAAGGCAACAAAGGTTTAAGATCTCTTTTGTCTGCCTCTAGATGCTCACAGAACTCCCACAATAACACATATTTTCCTTTAGTTTTTAGACTTTGTGACTTTCATTTTTGCAGTTTTAAAAGTCTTACTGAACTATTAACTTGCTATGTGAGTGAGCATTCAAAATGAACAGGGCTGACAAAAACAGCAAGCCCGGCTTCAGTTGTTCACTGTTGTCCTTTTTAGTGCTCATGTGAGAATTAACTCTTCCTTGATTCCATGTAATTAACTCTGCCTGGTTTGAATGCCAGCAAATGCAAGAGAAACATCAGAGAAACTAGAAATTCCAGATGTGGCAACTCAACACTGTCAATTAGTCATCTTCCTCCCATGAGGGTATTGCAGAAAAACCTCCGCTCACTCCAGGTTTTCATGTGTTGGTGTGGTTTAATCACGTGTGCTCCTGTCTCCATACTGTGCTGGAAGAACAGGCTCAGGGATATTAACAACCACCTCTTTTACAGTACTTTTCAGACTGGAAGCCAGTCAAAGCTGCAATATACAACAGTGAGCTGCCAAGGCAATTGACAGTACATACAAGTGACTTCTAGCAGCTCACCACATCCTCAACTCCTCTTAAAAGACACTCAGTGCTGTCAAAACTACCTATTAGTCAAGGTCAAGGAACACCTCTTCCAATTTCACTTGTATCTGCAGCAAATGCAAGCACATAGCAGTAAAATTAGCTGCTCTCTTGAGATGTGTGCCATGCAGAAAATCTTTGACAATTTTGCTCACTAGAGACCAGACATTTGGGGATAAACACAGAAATAAAAAGTAAATTTAATTAAGGTCAAGTAAGAATCTGCACATCAAAGGAAGATGAAGAAGTTGAGGCATAGCTGTAACTTTATGAGGACAGGCTCCATGAAAAGGGGTTTAACTAAGGAAACAATTAAAATTTCAAACCAGAAAAGGGTAATGCCATGACTGTGGGTTCCTTTCTTACAGAAATTAGATGTTCCTTAAAAGCTTGGAACCAGACAGCAGTTCTGCATAGTCTGTGACTTCTATCACCATAAAACTGAGCTTACTGGGACTGAATGTCTTCTGGCAAAGAGCAAATGCAGAACTTTTCAATTCTCTCCAGCCTAAACGATAGAGGTACTTTTTTCCTTTTAAACCCAGGCCTCAATCAAAAGAAATTGTGCCTGCAGGACAGTGAGGAGCTGCATCAAGTGGATTTCAGACAGGCAACTATTCCCATCACACCCGGCTCTGCAGGGGCTGCTCCCAGAACTGCACTGTCAACACAAAAGGACAATGAGATAATAAACTTGATTAAGACTGCCTGTAGGCTTCTATTGTGTGTTCTCTGGTAGCGCCTTGCCTGTTTCAAAGGGATGAACGTCGTCACTTGCCTCTCATAAAGAGCAGGAGTAACCTGTGAGCAAACTGGTGAAGTGTTTGCAAACACAGATCATCTCCTTAGTTGGCTTCCTGTCAAGCTCCCCTCTTTTCCTCCTCTAATGGGAGACGCCTCAATGGGCAATACATGAAGGAAGAATGCACTATAATAAGTGTATTTTCTGTTAAATTCTCATGATGAAGGACTACCTGTGTCTTAGTAAGTTTAGATCATCTGGTTTACACTGTTGTGTCATTTCAATCACATAGCAGTGCAGCCTCCCAATAAAGGCATTCAGTGGGAAGTGTAGGAAAAGCAATTGTGCTTCCATGTACAGTGACAACAACCACTACTGAGGGGACTGCCCTGGACACGACAGACAGCACAACTGCAGACTAGGGAGAAGTCAGAATAATGGGGGTTTTATCTATTTCTGTAGTGTACATTCAGAGGAAGCTGCACCATTTTTTGTGACCTCACAATAAAGACAGGCAACCTTTACATTTTTTTTCCCGTTTTTCACTAAGTTGGCAGAGAAAACAAAAATTAATCTATTTCTAGAAAATAGTCAGAGGATTACTATGGTCTAAAATTTATTTCCGTATTAAGAAATGGTAATTCAAGAAACTTCACTAATCGTGACACTAATGGGAGATCCAATGTAGACACAAGGACCTACAGCATTTTACTTCAAGGAAACACAGAAATCCCAATGATGCAAGTTGAACTTCCATTTTAACTTCCTTACAGGTATAATTTCATTTTATTTTCTTTAATTTAGAAAAAAAGGAAAACAATTTCTAGAGGAAATTTTATTGTGGATAAGAACATGGGTATTACTGGCCTGCCTAGAAGTAAACTAAAAGGCAACTATATCCCAATTAACAAGACTTGGCTTTAATAAGTACCTTCGTCTAAGTTCACATTGCTCCATTAAATCTCCCATAATAAAGAAAAGAATATAAAAATCCCAAAAATATTTTTGTTCTGACTCAGTACAGAATTAGCTCTCTGGGAGACTCCTCAGTAGTTTGTAATTTCATCTTTTCAGGATTCTTCTCTCACCTTTTCAAACAAAACACAGCATATTTTCTCTCAGTTAAAAGCAGATCTTTTCATGTTTTAGCAATCTGGGCTCATTGCTAAGGGCTAAAAAACCTAGGACCCCAATGTTTCAACTACCCTTGGAGCAGCTGTAAGCTCCCATCAGTAGAAAGCTGTGACTGAGCAGGGACACACAGCAGCAACGCACAGATCAGAGTGTCCTGGCTGGGGTTAGTCTTAAAAACAGAAGAAATATTTTATGTGGCTTCAAGTGTAGCTAGGAGCTAGAGGAGCAGATCACAGGGCTACTATGCATTTCCACAGACTCACAGAATAGTTGGGGTTGAAAGGCAACTCTGGAGATCATCCAGTCCCATGCCCCTGCCACAGCAGGGTCACCTAGAGCAGGTGACACAAGAACACATCCAGGTGGGTTAGGAATATTTTGAATTTTGCACTTGTTAGTAACTTAAAGAACATTTGTAAACTGTTATAAATTGTGGCAACAAAACCAATTAGTCAATTTAAGTGACTCATCAAAGTAATTTATTAAGGAAGCGGATAATAAGCAAAACAGTGCTGGGTGGCCGGGAAGTCTCTGCTCCACCAACGGCACACAAGTTGTTACTGTCTGGTCAGGTTCTTTATACAGTTCACTACTTGGTGGACGTGTCACTTCCATGGTACTCTGCACATGTGTGGTGCTGTTGGTAGGGGGTCTTCTTCTGCTTTTTGGTGGTCAAGGGGAGGGAGGCAGTAGTCATCTTTACACATCTGTTTCTTGCACAAACTCTAGGGAGGATGTTTCAAGAATTGCATCTGTCTACATTTCCAGATGTTGTGGTTGGAAAGAGTGCTGGTGACCTACCCATTTTTACAGTTTCTCGAGATTTGATTAGCAAACAATATTCACTTCTCATTTATTACATAAACAGTACTGGGTTTTGCTCTTTGATTAATGAATTGGGAATTAAGCAGATCTCCAGAGAAATCAATTCTATTCAATCTCAGAGCAAAATATCCCTGTCGCAGTGCACGCTTGTGCAGGCTAGGCACTGTGACATTTGGCACCTGAACCTGTGATACAGGTTCCTGCAAGCGTCTCCCAGCAGTGCAGCTGCCAGGACATAATTCGTGTTCGGAGCACCAAAACCCCGAAAAAGGTTCTCAGTTTTACATGGACTTTCAGAGGGATGACCGACAACCCCACAAGTAGCTAAGAGAGCTAAGGGACCAGTCGGAAGCGGTGAAGCCCACACAGGATCCTCTTATTTGACCCTCTTGGTGAATGTGAGTATAGGGGTCTCTTTCTCTTTTTGTTTCTTCTATTTATCCTGCGGGGAGGTAGCATTGTGACATGAGCTCTAAACTGTCTTGTTCACAAAAGAAGGTTTATGTCGGAGTTTAAAATTCCCTATTAGTTAAAAATACTAAATTTTTGAGGGGGAAGTTGAAGGATTTTATTTCTTGAGTTTTTGAACATTTTGTTGGGGTAACGAGAGAATCAGTTCTTTCTCTCAGTTTTTGGGATGAAGTTGGGGAAAAGTTGCATGTTTTTGAGTCTGAGGGGAATTTTCAGGCTGGGAAGTTTTCTCTCTTTTTTTTTTTTTTTAATTTATATGACAGTTGGGGGTTTGAAAGGGAATCAGAGAGTTCAAATTTTCCCTCTGCCTTTGAAGTGAAGCCCGGAGTTGGAAACTGCCGAAAGACACAAGAGAGCCACCTGCCTCTAGCTGTCTCCTGCCTTCCCCTATCCTTTTCTTAGGCAGGGACCGTGCAACTTCTCCTGAGTCCAAATCTTGACCCTCTTCCCATTCCCTCTAATCCAGTTTGTTCCCCATTAAAATGCATGGGCCAAGATGGCTTCGGCAATGTGGTCAGTGCCGCCATCTTGTCCTCTTTTTCTCCAAGTTTTCCTGCCCTTAGCCCTCAAAATGGCTGCTTTCCCGCCTTTCCTCAAAATTGTGCGCGTGATCCTCCCCCCACTCCCACTTCGTTGAGCTCCTCCTCTGTGATGCTTTGTACCCTCGCGGCAAGAGACCCCACTGCATCAAGATCCTCCCCCTCTACCTCCTCCTCCAGCGCAGACCCCACCTCTGTCCCTACCGCGTGCTCCACACCCTGCCCGCCTTCCGAGTCCACTCCGTGTGATCACAGTGTTATAAATAAGTTGGGAATAGTTATACTGTTAATAAGTTAATTAAATTGTAATAGAGCTAATAAAAAGTTAAGTTGTAACAGATAAATAAGTAAACATTTTGATTGTTAAAAGGATTGTAGTTACTAAATTGAAATTAATTGTAATAACTACTAAAACCTAAGAAAAAAGACATCTGTAAAATATAGTAATTTCCTGCCATGTGAAACCACCCTAGAACAAGCCCAGACAAGTCCTCCTGGGTGTTCAGAGATTGCTATCAGTGACAATAGATAACCAATAAGGTTTCAATAAAGCCCGGAGAACCAATCAGATGAAGGATCCAAAAAGGCACCAATCAAAATGGGCCAAAAACTGTATAAAAACGGGGCTTTCAAGACAGCCTGTATCTTCTCCCACCCAAAGACATCAACGGACAGCTCCAGCCGCCCAGAGAAGACCCAGCGCCGGCGCCGAACACCAGCGATCAGCGCTGCCCGGAGAGCTCCTGCTCTGCCTCTCGCAGACACTGGCGTGTGCTCGTCCCGCGACCCCCTTGCTTCAGGCTGTACAATAAAATCTACTGAAATCACTGCATTTGGGAGTT
>VZTR01024280.1:21376-35541 GCA_013400775.1 Chaetops frenatus
TGGCCACCTGCAGAGGCTGGAACTGTGGGCAGGTTACCAGCTGGACCATGATCAGAACCTGCCCTGAGGAATCACGCTGGTACGAGAGATCCTCAGGTAGATGCATTGATCCACAGACGGCTGGACTTTATTATTAATAGTTTTCTACTGTTGCTTAGACGGTGATATCCACCTATGTGTGTTCATATCCATTTTCTGTTTATGAATATTGATATTTGCTATCATTAAGCATTTATGTCCTGTACAGTTAAGACAATTTAATGTGTATTTTGTTGTTTTACTTAAGTGTACGTTCATATTTTGACAGTTTCCCTGTTCTGTATGTTTCTTTTTATGTATACTCCTTTGTGTTTATCCATCCCAGTTATCTAATCCTGAAGTTCATTTATGTAACCATTGTTTTTATAGTTCTGTTTATATTTTTCTGTTTAACTAAGAAAAAAATGGGGAATTTTGGATGCCTTGGAAGGGTGCTCCCTGGGTTCTGGCTTCTCCCTTAGAATCTATTTTGGTTTCACTTTCACTTTCCCCTGTTTGACTTACATGGCCAAATTCCAAGTTGTGTAAGCCCATTGGTTCCAAGCCTCGTTGATCCCTGCCTCCTAGCCCCTCCTTCTCTCTTCTCCCATTGGCCCCCACACCCCTGGCCCCTCCCTGTGTACCACTCCCAGACCCCAGATCATTGGACTCTGATGTTGTCTCCACCCCATGCTATCCTGAGATGAAACCTAATGCCTCGCCTTTGTTCAAGTGTTCTTTGCTCGATCCCTTCCAGCTTGGAGTTAACAAACCCAGCTGGGAATAAACACGAGGAACCCCTCCTGGCCTTCGTAGCCTGATTACCATCGGCTGTGGGGGCAAGAGTAGTGGGCTTCTCTGCCCTGACCTTGGTGCTTCTCAATCCTTTGGGAGACACATGGAGAAGGTTGCAGTGCTGAGCCTACACAATTGCACACCGTGACACATCCCTGCAAATATTTAGAAAAGAAGTTATTGAAAGCTGCTCAGTTTACTTCTACAGTTTCTGCCTGGAGCCCTCCTTCAATGCCGTTTTTCACTGCTTTCAGGACTCAGATGAATAAAGCTAAATTAGAACTGTTGGATGCTACTTCGGACCTCTTGGAGTGATAGGAATCATATCCAGAATCTGTGTCGCTTGTGTTATATATATATATATATCATAAGAATAATTCGTGGTACTGCTTTATAGTAAATGTAATGTGTTCTGACCTTGTAAAACAACCCAAACTAAAACATGTAACTAAAGGCTATTTTGGGGACGATTTCTGTAAGGAAAAAGACTTCATATACATCTAAAAGGCTAAAAGGAGAATAGCCCATTCCAGCTAATGGCCCTAGCCAACGACTCTTCTTCACACCTGATCCACCCTCTGGATAAAGCTAAGACTATCACCCGGAGGAATATTCTTCTGCGGTGATGGCTTCTCGGAAAGTGGTTCAAGATATTAATCTCTTCTGGGAAAGCTCATCAACAAGACCGGAGACCAATATTTGTCTACTTTGGATATATCTCCACAATAAAAAGACTTTGTTTTCTTCTATTAGGCCTGAGGCTATCTACAAGGTATAAAAACTGGAATGCCTGTAAGCAAATCATGAACAGAGGAGGGATTGGAGGCGAGAGAGACATACACTCTGTTCACCAGATATCGACTCTGGGCTCGATGTCTTATTTGTTTGTGGCTTTTTCCTAAATTGTTTTGTTTTCAATAAATTTCTTTTTTTTTAAATTTAATTTGGCTGATCCGTCTATAACACTTGTATGACATCTGGTGAGACGTTGCCACCTTCTTACAAGAAAAGGCAGTGATTTCATCCTGAGGCTGCAAGAGCAGAAGTCAGTAGTTTCACAGGACCTTACACAAATAACTCAAAGAAAACATATTTAATACTCAGAAGTCAGAACGATTGCCTTCCAGAAAAACACTCCTTCTCCCGCGCAGGAAATTATGTCTTTTTACACAAAAAGAGAAATAGGCAGAGATACTGGCTATTTTTATTTTTTTAAACTTGAGAATAGTATGGCATTAAAAATTCAGAATTATTTTACTCTCGTTAAAATTCAGACCATGGTTTTTCTTGCAAGAGAGACTTCCAAATATATGTGAAAAAATAAGTAAATTTCTACCACACTTTTTGTGTCATATATGAAAATACATTTTAGAAGTTTAAGGTTTTGCGCTTTGTCCTGTAAAGCCATCAAATTTTCATAAGCTATTAGCTGTCACAAATGAAAACTGTACATACTAGAAACAGGTTCTTTTCTTCAACATATGTGAGTTAAGGTCGTCCTAATGCTTCCAGATCTAGAAAGATTTGGTAAATTTCTTGTTCTCTATAGATAGAAAGCCATTCTGTTGGAAGGGCTGGATGTCTCTGCATTTCCTTTAGCCGAAGAGCCCACTCTGCAAAGTCTGGGGACAGGAGGAGTGCCTCTCAGGCTGCATCACTCATTGAGTTATCCATAGATCTTGGCAAGATCTTCAGCAAAGTGCAAAAATAAATAACTAGCACCCCAATGTTACTAAAAAAATCAAAGGGAAGAGTACATAAAATGATTTTCACATGTCTTAATATAACATATCAATCTGCAAATTGCCTCACACCTCTTCAGACTTCACCATTACATCATCTCTTTTAAAGCCTATGTTCAATTGCTTTCTAAATTTACTTCCTCCCAGCTTTCATTTATCCTGAATTTAATTGATGGTGTATCCAGCAATTCCTCTCACACATCACAAATAAAAATTTCTTTCCATAAAATATCAGCTTGTGAGATTTCAAGTCTAGTTTGACTTGAAAAATCTTGCAAAAGCTCTGTCTCGTTCAAAAATACTAACACTAACTTGGATTGTGTTTGTGTATGCCTTCACATATCACTGAAAGATTAAGAGGGAATATCCATAACCTCATTAATTTGATTCAGCTAAGGAAGCACCAGGCACTCATTCCCTCTGTCTGTAGCAATTGCAAGAAAGCTGATGAAAATTTTCGCATTGAGAACTGTAACATTGTTGTGGTGTGTTTCAGCAATATTTAACATTTTCTCTCTGAAACACGAATTACTGTTCTGTGCTGACTAACCACAGATTGGAAGCTCTCTCACATGAATAGAAAAAAACTGTTCCATTTTTTTCTTTAACACAGAAGCTCCTAGCACTATTGTAAACTGAAAAGGTTACAAGACTGATCTGTGTATTTTTATCTTTTGAAGTCTCTCATTCTTTTTGCATATTATTTATTCTTTGAGATATAAACAAAACAGCTCCCAGTTCTGAGGCCAAAAAGCCACTGCCACTTCCAAAACTTACTTCCAGCACATGGAAGTGAGTACCTGGGACAGTCCCGTTCCTATGTCTACAGGCCATTCCTGTCTCTGCAGACCACCTGTCATGGCCTTGGGAGCAGGCAAACTCCTGGCTTGGGAAACAGCCACAGTTCATTTTCTGCTGAGCCACCTCCAAAATTCCTTTGAGTAGCAAATGTGTTGATGTTTCTATACCAGTCAGGCAGTCTGAGCAGCAAGGTGTCACTGAAACAAAGTATTTCTCTCCTTCCTTTCTGTCCCACAAGTCCTTCCAAGGGCCTCCATGCCAGAAAGGGATTATCCTGAACAGCCTCTCAGGGCACATGAGATAGTCCCAGCCAATTTAATTAGCAAACTCTGAGCACTGCCAGATATCCCTCAAGGCAAGCTAACCTCCTCGTCACATGAGGGACCAATAGACAGTATTTTAAAATTATACTTAAAATCTGGCCCCTAAATGCCAAAATCCAATTTATTTGAGTACTAAGCAGAAGGTATGAAAAAAAAACAGACACCACAACAACAAAATCCCCACTAACTACATCAAACTCAGTAATATTGATTCTAGCTTGTTTTCACTTCCTTGTATTTCATAATCTCCTCTATGAACTCTAATTCTCATTCATTTAAAAAACTTCAGATGACATTTTAAAGGAATAAAGCTACTCTGCAGCAGCTGTGCCTTCACCTTCCAGATACAAGCGGCAGGTGAGCATCGAGGGCCACACACCACAGCTGGTTTTCAGGACTTCTACAGTGAGAATCACCAACCAAACAGGAAGCTGAGGAACACTGGAAGAAAATCAGATTACATGTGAAGGTCTCCCGGAGAGCCTCAGAAGGTAATGACTTTAAGAAGTCTATGGAAAAGAAAGAACTTTTTCCTCATGAATATGATGCAGGACTTGAATAGCCAGACATCTGTTACTTTGATAGGTGCATGCTCTCCAGAGCTGTCTAGTTGACAAATCCACATCCATTAAAATACGTCCTAAATAAAAAGAGACACAATAGTGCATTATTCTTCAGGCTGCTATGTACCACATAGATTTGCAATGGGGATTCGATACAGTTGTGGGCATACCTGTGACTCACCATTAGAAACCAGAACACAGGGGTTCAGGTTACTGTATCATAGGAATTCAGCAAAACATGGTATCATTTCCCTGCATATATTGTATTACCAGAATTTCTTCTGAAGAATGTGTTTTAGTTTCCCATTACAGGTAATTGGAATGTGTTTTGTCTTAATGCAATGTCCAGTCAAATAAAACACTGAAGAGCATGATTAAAAATCAAATCAAAGTAGCTAATAGGTTTTCCTGTCACTGCTCATGGACATACTCTGCATTCACTATTTTCTAATTCACTGTCTATATATGCAACTTGAAAATAGTTCAGGCAATGCTAATTCATAGTTGTTACTCAGTACAGCATGCCCAACACTGATAAAGGTAACAGTGAAAGCAATTTATTAATAAAAACTACAAAAAATTATTTGAGTGACAATGTCACCACCCCATACTGTGCTTCTCCAAAGCAACATGTCTCCCTGAAAAGAAATAAGCACAGCTCAAATGTTATTTAAGCCATTCCAGTGAAATTTCATCTGGCTTTATTTATCCAAAGCACACTTGTCCCTCCCCATGAGCCTCTTCCCTGCAAGGTCAGATTTCACTCTTCTGTCTAAAAAAATGCTCCAAGGATGAAGACATGCAATTCCTTACCTCCACAGACACAGGCCAGTAAACTAATTCCCATAGTTTAACTTTGATTCCACATATGATTTGGCCATAAGGTATTGTTACTAATTTGTTCCACCAGTCATGGAACATTTACAGTCAGACTGCCTTCTGGGTCTGTCTTTTATTAAAAACCACTGAGGCATATGAAATATTCGTGTGCACAGCATATGCTAAACCAGGCTAATGTGAGAAGAGGCAACGCTGCCAACTTCAAAAAATAAAGGAAAACATGAAAAATCGCATGCTACCAACTACTCCTTTAATTTTTCTTCTTAAATAGAAAACATTACTTATGAGCAGTAGAGTTTTGGTTTTAACTAAGGTCAAAACAGACTCAATCCCAAGTACAGCATTTCATTCACTGACACAGGAGATTTCTCTAGGAGAACTATACAAAGCAGTTCCAAGGCTCAGGGCAGACCAGGAGGTTCAGATAAAAGACATGAAAGGGAATTACGTGAAATGTTCCCCCTTCCAATACTATGGGTTACTATGTATGTGTCTGAGCACTTACTATTTTAGAGCCACCCTGCTCCACTCTGCAACTGTAGCCCTGTCACTCACCTCTAGCAGGTAAAGGAAGATGAGGACTCGGCAAAGGACAGTGAACCTGAGGATCATCATCTCCTGGAACATTACATGAGCCCTATAGCCTCTCAGTCCTTCTATATTTCTTATTTTCAGATCATTTTCTCATAACTTTAAAAGAAATCATGCCCTCTACACATCCACTAAATACTATTAAAGCATTAATAGCTTGATCACTAAATTATAGCCATGCTTTTGTCACAAGCTCTGTCAAACCCTGTCTGCACTGACCCAACGAGCCTCTGAACCCATCATGTTAATATGCAGCAAAGATCTGCACAAACCTGTGTCCTGAAGTAGTGCAGGAAATATTTTGTCACCAAGACAGCCAAAACTTTGTGATAGTCCCATTATTTTTCCACAGAGGACTCAAAGAGCCCTTGAGGTAGTTTCCTATGGCTTGGATTGCTATAGCCCCTCTTTTCCAGAGCAGAAATGTACTGTCCAAACACCACCACCTATACACTTAAAATTCTTTAATCTATAAAGCAGTAAGCTAAATTAAAGCACTATTTTTATTTTACATGAGGTTCTTATCAAGATCTGATAACTGACTGACTTAAAATATACCTCCAATTCTCAGCCTTGCCATGCTTTGCAATACCTGATGACTTCTTTCAGAAGTTCTGAAAACTTCAATGTTTTTCTGAAAAGCACTTTCACTGTGATTGAAGGAGGAAATTTCATAATGTCGAAATCTTCCTGTGATTGACTTGATTGTGGATATGCAAAAGGACAACCACACACTTTCAAGTCCTAGAACAATGTTAAGTGGCAATTAACAACTCTATTAAGAAGTGATGTCCATCATCACTCTAACAGAAATAATTGTAACATATTTTCCCCCTTCTGTGAAACGAACTGAAGTGAGCTTCTTCACAACTGGTTTTTTTTTTTCCAGAAACAGTGGTAAAGCAAGATTTTCTTGGGAGTAGCACTCATAATAACTTTCCTACAACAGAATAAGCCATGGGCAATTTCCAAAATTACTATTAACACTTCCATGGAGCACCAAGGAAACACATAGTGCTGATGTCAGTGGAGTCAAGAGATGAAAATATAGTGATGAAGAATAACTTCTACAAAATGTACAACTGAGGAAATATTGACATTTGGAATTCAGAACTAGTTAGTGTTTTCCAAAACAAAGCATTCAATAAACCACTGTGTAGCATAAACATTGCATTCAAAGATAAGATGAATTCAAAGTTAAGTCTCAGATGTATTGGCCAGACCCTGGAGTAGAGAGGAGAATAAGCGACAACATCCCCTCCAAACAGGAAAAGCAGGAATTTGTGCAAGCTCTTGTGACTGAATCCCTGTTGTTGCTACTGGTGTCTAAAAAGATCCTAGAAAAAAAATAAAGATGAAAAGCCAAATAAAACCCAGTAAACTGGCTTCATTCAGACTCTCAGTAAGTCTCCATGAGTTGCTACAAAATCTCTCTAGTTTGAAATCTTCTGTATCAACTAATTTCTGAAGCAGACCACAGATGCCCCTTACTACTTACTCTCTCATGGTTTAGGGTCACACCAAGGTGAGGTTTGCAGGTGGATAATGCAGGAGTTGGAAAAAATAAATGGAGACCACTGCTTCTTCTAGCAGGATCCATCTTTATTATACATACCTCAGTATTTATATGTTTCTGCTATGGTAAAGTTTTGGGAAAGTTTTGGGAAGGCACACAAGAAAAGACAAAACAGCCACACCACCAAGCACCTGTTGGAGCAGAGGTTTCTGCCCTTATCAGTCACTCATTCAAACATGCCACCTCCCAGCCTTCCGGGTGGTCAAGGAAAACATTCACACATGGTGTTGATGGCTGGAGCCAATCCTTTGGTATACACCAAAGAGAACAGAGAGCCTTTATCAAAGTCGAGATAAATGTAACAGGCCTTCACAGTCTTCTACACAGAGCTCTCATCAAGGTCGACATGGGTGCAGCAGGCCACTGCTGCTACAGATAATACTCTGTACATTAGACTAGTGATTTAATTTAAAGTACCACAGAGGCTTTTGGACAGAGAAGACCTTTGTAAACCAGGGACTGGAACTCTTCTTTTGTATGCTGTTCATGCATTCCTTAACTGTAAAACATCTTCATTTCTAGAGAGTTCACAGATGTCCAGCCTATGATGCAAGTCTGGCATTCTGATTCCTAAGAAGGTCTGTACTCACTTTCAGAAATCAGTATGGCCCAGCATTGCCAAATGTTCTGCACCACAAATTTCTCGTCTTTAAATCTCCCAAGCCTGACCAAGTAACGGGTCTCTCTGGGCCTAGGATCACTGCCAATACACCCCAAGTGGTACAGGGCATCTGATGCTAAATTTCATAGATTTGTGCTCAGGACAACTGGAAGCAAACTGACAATCCTCCCTGTCCTCGCAATGGCATTCTGCATCCTGCTCAGCAGAAACGCTTATCTTTCCACTTCCAAATGAGGAAAATCAGGAATTTGTGGCCCAAGCAGAAAAATTCAGCCAAGAAATACCCAGGTTGTTATTTTAAAGAGAAACTCAGTAAGTCAGTAGCAGTGTGAGTGAGTATGATGTAGGAAATAATAGTCAGTACAAAAGGACTAGAGTTTAAAAAGACAGCTTTCACTGATACTTCCTGCACATTTTTAAACTACGCAGCTGAAAGGAACTCAGTAGGATGCAGGGAGGTTTTTTTGTTGTGTATGTCAAGAGTCTCGGGCTCTACACCCTAGGCTTCTACAGCAAATAATTACTATAAAATCTGTTATTAAGAAGCATTAGTAGACTCATTTTTAAATCTCCAAGATGTAATACAGGTAAGGGGTCAGGTTGCTCAAACTAAACAAGTTTGGCAATAAAATTCTTCCACACTTTTTAGCTTGTTTAATGCACTGGACAACTGGTGAAAAAATGGATTAAGCTTACATAGGTGTGCTGCTTAATCCAGTATCAGCATGCTCAGTGGATTTCTTGGGAAAGCTGCTGGAAATACTTTGGTAAGACAAAGTAGGTGACCTAAGTGTCCATGTTGCCACTTTAACAATAGCAGATATGTATATTTTGTACTGTTTACATTTGTCACTGTAGCATAAGACTTTGAAACAAGGTGAAACTGAAATAGCATTTCTGAGGAATGATAAATTGCAGATGAAACCTACAGTGTTGAATGGAGAGGAGAGCATTCAATATATCTTGATGATCACTGGAAATACCAGAGAATGAAAGAAGAAATGTTCAAAGTACCTACAGATGTACCTTTGTATAGGGTATCTTTTTACTCCCATGATGAATCATTCTGAACCCAGTGTCTGTCTAGAGTCTAGCTGGACAGCCCACTCTCCTGTTACATAATCAGAACTCAGAGATACATCAGATAAAAATTAATGGTGTCAACTAATGCTGCATCACTANAATTGTTTTCTTTTTAACTTCTTTAGGAAAAGTATAGGAAATATTGGGTGACCAAATATAAATAAGGTACACTGTCTCATAAATTAGTATCAATGCCCCAGATTCCAAAAATATATGAGTGCCTGCAGCACATCTATTTATAGCATGCATAAAGGGATAAAATTATCACCATTTTTCCTATGTCAAATTCTGTTAGGAAATTCATGTCTCATTTCAACGTGTGCTGGTTTTAGTAGCTCAAGGTTTTTCTTTTGGCTATGTACAAATAATAATGTCAGGACATGAGGCAGTATTAACCCAGTACAGAACTAATAAATATATTCTGGTCTCTGCTTGAACAGTCTTGGTGAGCTACAAATAGTATTCACTCATTGCATAAACTCTTTGGGAACTTCTGGAAGGAAATGGCGTTGAATTCCAATTGCACAAAGAAGATGGTTACTGATGGTAACGACAAATATTTTTGTTGCCTGTATAAACGTACAAAACATAATCAGTTAAATATTCCAGGTCTGCTATTTATTTACAAGAGAATAGGCAGATTAGTTTGAAGTAACAGACAATAAGCGACTGCTTTCTATGCTAAAAATTGTTATGGAAGGTGAAGGAGAAAGAGTGAAGGTCATGTTTTGTACTGCAGCTAACAAGTTCTTTTATTATGAATGCAGCAGATTTAAAAATAAGTATTACAAGCAGTATAAAATACAGTCCTCTAACAGACACCAAAATTATTTCTGTGTGTTCCTAGCAAATCTTTTTTACTGTTATAAAGAAGGAAGGTTCCTGATGACTTTGAAAGAGTGGTTAATACCAGACATACCAGGAAAACCCCAAAAGAAGGATATTTTTCTTTCTCTCCCCAAAAGAAGGATATTCTCAAGGCACAGCACTCATTGTTCTACCACTTAACACTGGATAAAAATGCACCTGTTTTTTAGAAACATCGTCATCAAGCTGGTTTGGCTTTCAGTCACACACAGCACTTGGTTATGCGTAATACACAGGAATATTCTGGGAACCCATCTCAAACTACAAAAAATCCTTCGATTCACATAGAAGAGTAAATCAGGTTTTGCATGAGGCCATATAAGCTCTTCTTGCAAGAATGCAAGAATGCAGTTGTTTTGTCTGGGAATATGAGGAAGAAGGTCTTTTTTAGCTTAAGCAACTTGGCTTGAACTTGCNCTATTTGTGCTCAAAAATAACTGTTTCATATTCTAAGAAACTGGCTTGGGGGCATACTTTTTCACTATTTGACCATACTACTGATACATGGAAAGTTTAGTGGAGAAAATGGGAACGTGAGACTGTGGAAGAGGGATGTCACTATTTCCAACTAAACTATTTCCTGCTGTGATCTTTCACACCAGTACTCCTGACATAAGCTCATAATACTCCTTCTCTCCCCAACATAAAGAGTCATTGCCTCTGCTATTGGTTACCACACCCTGTGAGACCTTCTGCTACAGCTGCTCATGAAAATGCTCCTGAGCCCAGGTCTTGGCAAAGGGACACAAAGAAATCCCTCCATGAGGACTGGTTATATACAGCCAGGTCCAGCCTGGGAGGCAGCCACCTGAGGAGCTGAGGGAAGATGAACCTCAGAGGAGTGAAGGTGGCTGGGCAGCTGTAACCATCAGAGGAGTTAGGTCCCTCTGTCAATGCAGGGAGCTCAGCTTGTCCTTACTGACTCTTCCTTCTGAAACCTTCTGCCAGGTACTTTGAGAATGCATTAATTTAGTTTCCCCAGGTGCAGTTCAAAATATGGCTGGAGTGTGTTTCTGGAAGGTGAAAGGATAGTTATGGGTGATTTTTCAGTCTCTGCCTTCTGCAAGTCCAGTTCAAGGTGCTGTTTTGATTCACAATATACATGTTAAAAATGGGGTATTATTTTTCCTGTTCTCTAGAATCAAGTACTTTAAATCAGTGAAGTACTTACAATAATCTAAAACTTCTGAGAATCAGGCAAGGCCTCTTCAGCTTGAGGTAAATTCACACAAGTAATCTGGCTTGCCAACATAGCAAAATAGTACTGCAGCTATTATACAAAGATATTGACATTGTTGTATAGAAATATATAACGCTTGTTAGTTCTATTCTTTACCAAAAAGCCCGTAATCTTGCTAAGTTTTAGGTATTCTTAGTGTAAGACAATTACTGACTACAGTGCTGTAAATTTAAAAAAAAATCATTTAAATAAGAATATTATAAAATACATTTTCCTTGAAAGGAAGTAGCAGCCAGAAGAGGAACTGGATCTTTGTCAATCATCAGTTTGTATTATAACCTGTGGCCCAACTCAAAGTGTACCAATCTTTTGTAAATATTACTATGTCACACCAAGACTGTTAAATGAGTTGGATTACATATGGGATTCCAAGAGAATAATTCTACTGGGTTTTTTTAGAAATCACAGGTCTCATCGTGCAGCTGGTAAAGAAAAAGCTCTTAGTTTCCTGTATTTGTTCCAGTTTCCAGCTGTTCCTCATACCTTTCTTTCATCCCACCTCAGAGAGATGAGGAATTACCCAGGCCTCCTCACCTCCAATGTCTGGCACACCACAGTCATGCTGCAATCACAAGCAAAGAGGGCACTGTTAGGTACTTAAGCCACCTTTTTTCTGAGTGACTTTGTTGTCCCAAGTGTCCAACTCCACTAGGAAGACTGTTCTATAGAATGTAACAGTAACACATACATTTTTCACCATGCTATATAGGCAAAGTATTATTTCTTTTAAAAATGGAATTTTTTAAAATGGAATGAAACTACTTCGGCAAGTGATGGCAATTCTCCTTGGGCTTTGTAGGATTCTTAGGAGTTCTTCTCTGAATCACCCTCATTTCCCTTTTGTGCTTGGCATTTGTGCAGCCATTTACCGCAAAATTACTTCTGCTCATACATTCTTAATCATTCACTGGTTTATAAGATAATGTGAGTCAGGCTGATGTGACGACTCAGTTAGTCTGTGCAGGCTTTTATGGTGTCAGGAGCAATCATTAGTTTATTTGTGCCCTGACATGATGGTGCACATTTATAGGATTATGTGTTCAGCACATTTCCCCTAATTCAACAAATGGCAGTCTGCTACACTATCAGCTCTCATCAACACACTGCCTCCTAGGTAGACAGCAAATATAATACAAGAATATATGTAACTTGTATCCTTTTTGACAACATTTTTTTCTGTTAATTAAAAAAAAAAGGGGGAAAAAATCTGAATAAACAATCTGCTTTAGAAAAATCAAGCCACACACTGGAAACAAGGATGAAACCCTTGCTTTACATACACTGAAAGAACATTTTTCAAAGGTGTTCAGGAGACTACATCATGAAAATCAAAGATCAGAGGATATTGATGATAAGGAAGGTGATATGTATGTTCATGGCCTAACCCTGGACACTGGCATACAATTCATACTCAAATATTTTAAAAAGTCTAGGTGTTTCTTATTATAGGACTCTCTGAATAGTAATTACAGGATCTCCTACTAGAGAAGTACACACTCAGGTTTCTCACAGCAAAAAGAATAATACACCTATCTATCAAGTGCTGTATGAGATACATGACATGAGTCCAATTAAAATGTTAATTAATCAATTATGTATAAAATGGAAGAAAGGAAAAATAGACATTTAAAATCTGATTAGCTTTATCCACATTGAATAGAAGAGACTGAAAAATCCTCTGCTTTGCTTCACTTCAAAAGATGTTTCAGAACTTAAAATAGGTATGTTTTGGTAGGCTCTAGATCTTAAATCTGAATATAGATGTATCTATTTCAAAATATATGAAGCAGGATAAGAGGTGGTAAATGTCCCATTTTCATTAGTACTTCACTTCCAAAGGGTAAAGTTGTTCCATCAGCTAGAAGTCTTCTCTGAGGCAAGGAGTAATGAGTATTTTTATGAAGCCACATTCATCAGTTGATGACACATGGGACCTAACTCCAGAAACACACAGTAATTTATCAAGTTGTATTCACAGCTGCTGGCCCAAACCAAACAGGCACACAGAATCACCAATTAGCCAATGACATCCACTGGACAAGCCTTCTGGCCCAGGGCCATCACTCCTGCTGCCATGCAAACCACAGGGCAGTTGAGCAGCTCGGAGCTGGTCAGTCTTTTATCCCAGCATCTTCCAGACAAGTGGCTCTGTGACCCTGCACTGTCCAGCAAGGTATTCTGTTGAGGTTGAAATGGGTCATTCCATAGGAGTGATGAGAAAGACTTGCTGCTTGTTGTAAAGTTATTTATTGCAAAATGCCATCAGTCTCACTAGGATGAGAAATTACAGTTTAAAGTCTTCCATATTCCAAGCAGAAGTAGGAACAAAAGGAGCAGGAGAAGGGGGGGTGCAGCATCACCATCCCCAAGCAGCAGCATCAGCAGCGCAGGTAGCAATATTAGCATCTTCTCTCTATTCTACAGTTCCGATACAAAACATTCTATTCCTTAATTATCCAATCAGCTACAAACACAATTCTACTATAATTCTTTTTGCACCTATCCGAGCTTAAAACAGATGTGCGACAACAGCTGTCACTTTTGCATAAAACTCATGTTCATAGTTTATCATGTTCTGTCTATCTAACAACTGTGCTATATTTATATTATGTCTAGAGCACAGTTAATGTTGAGGAAGGTTGTCCGACTGAACTTTAAACTGGACTACAGGTTTCTCTACTAACACAGTTTTTTTATGTGCTTAAGGCACTTTAAGGTGTATTTCTATTTGCTTAAAACTAGATTCTCATTCTTGTTTCGTGTTGGTATGGCTTCATGTATCTCAGTTTCTCTAAAGGTCCCAAATCAGCTCTTGCATTCGTCTGTACTTCCAAGCCTGTATGAACAGGATACAGAGGAACTTCCATTCCATCTCCAACAGTACTCCATGCAGGTGTATGTGCCACAGCCCAGGAGGCTGCTGTGGAGAACAGAGACATCTCCAGCTACCAAATCACTGCCTTTGGCACTGTCTGAGCTGCAGAAGGCACCCAGCAGCTCTTGAATCATTCAGCTAACTAATTTAGTCTGAAAACATGTCAATGGTTTGTCTCAGATTGGAGACAAATTTAGAAGAAAACACTCTGAAATGAGTGTTTCCTCTA